>JAAGAY010000498.1:1555-153492 GCA_011801015.1 Ardeotis arabs | reverse complement strand
AAAAAAATTTTTTTTTTTTTTAAAAAAATAAAAAAAAAAAAAAAAAAAAAAAGGACAACCCCCCCAAATTTGACCAGTTCTGGAATTTAATTTCCAGGCATGATTTAAAAACCTTATGATCAAGTGCCTAATAGTCTCCTTGCAGAACTGCACAAGAAGTTGACTCAGTCGCCTTTGCAAACAATTTGTAAACAACCCCACCACAGCTCTGAACTGTTTTCATATTGCAGACAAATGCTGTTACTGACAAAATGGTCAACGCAATCATCTTCGTTTCGTCTTCCATAGCTTAACAAAGCGTAACACTATTAATCCGAAGACATTCATTCATCTTTCTGCATATTTAAGACATTCATCCATCCTTCTGCATTCTATAGTGCTCTTTAGGTTCTGATAAGCAACAATCATAGGGCTATGAGATCCCCTGTCAACCCTAATACTTTTAAGACTTTTAATACAAAGAATGTAAAGTTATGATTTAATATCAAGCTTTGAAACCAGGAGAAACAGTTCATGAGATTTTTTTTTTTTTCCCCAATTAGCATATCACAGTTTCTAAATTGCTTCCTTCTCGAGATCATATATTACATTATGGCCTCTTTGTGGTGCCTCATTATATGCTGATTTTTTTCAGACGGCCTACGGAATCCCTTTTTGCAATACTCACACCTATGTGGGTAGTCTTTCGTGTGTATTGATATTACGTGTCGTTTAAAGCCCGACGCATCCGTAGTGCTATATTCACAATACTGGCATTGATACACTTTTCTTCCGCTGTGGGTCTTCATGTGCTTCTTAAGTTCATTTTGCTGCCTAAATCCTCTTTTACATCTTTTGCATTTAAAAGGCAGGTCCTTGGTGTGAACTGAGAGGATATGCCCACTAAGTACAAAAGGATCTGACGTTTTAAAGTCACAATGTCTACACTGATGTATCTTTTTACCTTTATGGGTTTCACTATGCTTTTTGAGCTCAGATGGACGATGGAAGCCTTTTTCACACACCTCGCACTTGTGGGGAAAATCTTTCGTGTGAACTGAAATAATGTGTCGTTTCAGGTCACTCGAATTGGTGCTCTTATGGTCACAGTGTGGACACTGATGAGTCTTATGCCCTTGGAATAACTCCGTGTGCTGCTGCAGTTCCTTCTCGTCTGTAAACGCCTGGGGACAGTGCTCACATTTAAAGGGCAAATCGGTCCCGTGTTTGGTTTTGATGTGAGTTTTCAGGTTGGACTGATCAGCACACCTGAAGACACAGTGCTGACACTGGTAAGGCTTTTCTCCAGTGTGGGTCCTCATATGCTTTTTCAGCTCTGACGGATGACGGAATCCCTTCCCGCACTCCACACACACGTGAGGGAAGTTCTTGCTGTGAACTGCAAGCAGATGTCTATTGAGTAGCCCCTGCTCTGCAGTTTCATAGTCACAATATTTGCACTTGTGTAGCTTAGGCTCCTTGTCCCTCAGTATCAGTTTGTTAGAACTCAAGGGGCTTGCTTCTCTGTATCTTCTTGTATATTCTGTAAACTCATGGGTTTTATCAACTTTATTTATAAGTTTATGGCTTTCCAGATGATTGTGGAAACTTACTTTTTTGTTAGTTGTAAAGTCACAGTCTGTGCACTGGTACTTCTTCTTAATCATGTGATCTGGATGATTCTTCATATGCCTTTTCAAGAATCCTCTGGATTTAAATTTTTTCCCACAAATATGACAAGGGTAAACTGTTAAGGGCTGTCCATCAGGACCTATTATAACAGCTGTTTTTAAACAAACAAAAACAAGTTATGAAGGAAACAAATTTTCTGATTAAGAAGCTTTAAATTAGCCAACTGCTGTTCAGATTCATGCACTTACACTTGCAGCAGACAGAAATGGTTCAGCAGTTTAAAAACAACCAATCCACAGCACCTATAGTTTACCTAGTTTTGTTTCAGAAACTGCTCAAACAGATCATTGATATTGTATGTGCAGTGAATATATCCATGATTACTTTTTATTAGCTCGCAAAATTCCAATGAATTGCATCAGCCCTAAGTGTACTGACTCTGAATAGCAAAAATAATTACATTTTCTGTGCACAGAATTGGAGGGGGGAAGGACACAGGAAATACGCAAAACGTCATTTATATTTTTAAATTCTGCATCGCCTTAAAAAAGGATAAAAAGGAATAGTACAGGAGTAAGTGCCACTCCATGACAATACACATAACCGTACAGTGTTTACCTGTTTGCCATTGCCTGGCCTCTCCTCTCCTCCTTTTCCTGGTTTTTTGTTTTAGCACTCTATTAGTGCTAACGCTATCACAAATCTGCAGGTATTGTGTTGCATTACCGTTTTTGTTTTCTAATCGTGTATCCAAGTTATTTCCTAGAAACAAAAATTAGACATCATAAAAAACATTAAACAACTCTTTTCTTTGGGATGACGACTGGAATTGCACAGCAGCATATCTAGTTTTTTTTAAAAAATACTGCCCATTCCTCTACAATGAACGCATACAAAAAAGAGTGGCAATATAAAGTACTATCTATCTATGCTGACAAAAGTCAAGAATATAATTCTTTAAACACGGATTAATTTTCAAATACATTCCTTGATATCTCATACTTCTTAAGATACTAATTTCTTATAAGTTACGCTGGTTGTTTCCTTTTATTTAACCTGGTTTTACTTCTTAACAACTGCATTATCTCTTATCTGACTACCAAACTGTATTAGAACACCTGGCAGATCCTCCCAACTTCCCCACCCACCCTGAAAGCCCACAACACATCTAGAACTGTTTTCATTTCAAAATAGTACAGAAAGACTATGGAGTCCTTCAGTGCAGACTTTATGGATAACTTTTTGCATTCCCTGATCAGGAGAACTGACACATCAATGTATGTATTTTCAAAGACACCAAGTTAGTTTTAATGCTGTACCAAGCACAGTCACACGTTCTTACCTGCCGCTTGACCATCTTCATATCTTCTGGGTACCCTTCTTTCATCTCCTGCAGAAAATGGTATTTTAGTCATTATAAATCAAATTTTTTTTAAAAGACGATGACTTTGCAAGTCTGACAATGAGAAAAAACTAACTTAGCTAATAAATAACAGCCTAACTCTATCCGAACTGAGATGTGCAGTTCACCATCAATTCGGTATCTTGTAATTATGAGCTCCAAGAAATAAAACCACATTTTCTGAACAGTTAATACCCACTAAAGCTGTGTTTGCAGGCTTACCATGCTGTCTTTCTTGCTTTTCATAATTAAAGTGTTTGTTTCTGCAAACTTTTAACCTCATATATAACCTCCAACACCACTCCAGAAATGAGATCTGTTCTTGAGACTGAAGCAGGTTATCTTTCTGCAGCAGAACTAGGCAGGTAAGAAGCCTTTACCTGATCGGCTGCTCAGCACTCATCTATGAGACACACAAAGTTCTGGGAGATGCAGAAGTAACACCTTACGAGTGATTCCTCATTCTGGATTGAAAGTGTTTACTACTGTGTGCCAAGGCTCTGTGGTTCTAAACCACTTCATCAGTCCAACTACTGCGCTCAGAAATGTCACACCAATGAATTTTAACTAACTAACTTCCTTACTTAATTATAACATAAACCATGGATGACCTGATAGCCCCTAATATATAGTTAATATGCCAAAATCTGAGAAAAGAATATGAAATAGAAGAATACTTGGAATTCGCAATATATCCTGTTAAAACACTTCTACTATCTGAAGCATGGCTGCAGAGAACAAATTACCTTTTTCTTTTAGTTTCTAACCTGAAGGACTAACAGGCTTAAAACAGGTATATAAACTGAAATTATTAGGAACGTGTTTACACATTTATTCCTACTATTTCCTTTTTCAGGCTATTTCCCCTTCCTCCTAGTTAATGTAAAATACTTAAGGCTATTCTTGTTTTTGTAAGATCTTCAACAGCCAACTTAAATGACCATTAAACCCCACACATTCTGTACATCCGAGCTGGAATCAAGAGCAGTATAAAAATTCTCCTAACAGCTTTCCTTGCTACTTCAAAAAACTTGACATACAGCAATCCATTCATTATATGCAAGACAATCAGCTACTAAAGTGACGTGTAACTGTTTGTCAGACCAACACTGGAAAAAAGGCACCAATGTAAGAACCGAATTGTTTTCTTCATCTTGAACAGCAAAAAAATTAAGGACCTTAACTGTAGAAGGTCATGAATGATGTCAAAGTAATTTTTCACATCATTTAACCAGCTCCACTAACCGACACTGCCAAAAGATCAGAAGGAGCTGTTTCCAAAGCCCTAGGACAAGGTGAGAGATTACCACACCTGCACAGAGATTCTGGAAGCTAGATCAGTGAGAAAACAATGGAAGGGATTTTCAGAAAATAAGCGTACAGATTCCTACCGTAAGCAGCAGCCCAAGCAACAGGGACAAAAGTTTTATTCACGCCAGAGTCTTCAAGCTGCGTGTCTGGAAGTGATGTAGCTTCTTCTTCACCTACAATAACTTCCATATAAACTTCATCTGCTATTTCAGCACAGCCTGGATTAAAGGAGAAGAACACATCTTTAATTTTATTCTGCTCCTCCTAAATTTTCCTTAATTTAATTTACTCTCACTCTGATTTGATACTCATTAAAAATTACTTTTCTTTGGCATTTAGAACTACCCCTTCCCTTAGGGGGTCATTGTTTATTCAGACATTCCTTGAAGAGACAAAACACATACAAATAAATAGGAATCCAAAATAATTACAGATGTAAATTCAAGTACACAAACTTACAAACTTGTAACTGATGACATTTATCTGCCACTTTGCCAGAAAGCTGATTAAACAAGGCAATTCACAGTAGGAAAACTGAAAAACGAGAAATTTGACTAACCTCATTAACTTCATCCATGGACATGTTAAATTTAATATAAATAATGAAATGATTGCATACAGTATGCACAAAGTGCATTTATCCACATCACTTTAAAATAATTATAGCCTGCTCTTTATTTTTAGGGAAGATGAGCTTAGTTTTCTACTACTTCAGGCTGAAGAATCCTTCAGAAAAATTTTAAAAGTCCTTGAGAATGATGTTTATATTGTTGTACAAAACAGCACGAGAAACAAAAATGTTTCTTATTATGCTTACTAATATCTTCATCTTCTTGAGAAGAGTCCTTAACAGCCATGTAAACCATTTTTTCTCGCTGCATTCTACCAACACCTCCTTGTTCAATTACTCCAGATACAGAATGTCCATTGTGAAAGTCACTCTCCGTGACGATTTCTGTCCCACCTTTAACAAAAAGAAGTTAAACACGTAAGTAAACGTAAAAAAAAAAAGACACTGTTAAGATTAATTTCAGATTTAAGTGCTTTTTTTCTTATTTACAACAAAGCTATTTCATAAAACTCCAATTAAATGTTTTGACATCCATGCCTGTCACAAAATCATGCAAGTTGTATACTCTGGGGCAGACAAGGAAGAAGCTCCCTCAGTGTCTCCTGATAAACTGAAGGCCAAACAACCACTCCCTAAGAAGGACCAAGAGCCTTTTACACAGGCTAGCAGTGAACTCAGGCGCGACGGGAAACATACACTTGCCCACGCCCACCAGACACATGACTGTCATTCTACTCTTGCCCAGAACACAGCCTTTAAATTCTCTCAAGATGTGAACAGCTCGTTCTTATCCCTCTTCCTCTCCCAAAATCCTATTTACTCACTTTGCAAAACGCATCCTTAGGTATTTTTTCCTACAAAGGCTCTAATGCATTCTAATGCAGACCCATTACACAGGACCGAGTAGCAACTTATACTGGGGTCACACTTCTCAAACCGTGAGAGAACAACTGGTACTGCCAATTATTTCAACATTGTTATCTAGAGAGGCAGACTGGCAGGGACGTAAGGTGCTGCACCAAATCCCTGGAGCCAGCACAATCTGAAGAGTCGGAAAGAAGGACATGAGAACAGCTGCCTAAATGGTCCTGCTCCAGGTGACAAGCGAGCTTTGGCCCACTGACTCACCTGAACAGAGGGAAAAGAACAAGTTACAACTTGGAACTTTATATTGATGCTTAAGTCAGCGAGAGGTGGCAAACAAATACTGATGCTTAGTCTTCCCTGCATCTCAGGGACTGAACACTGAGTAGAGGAGCTGCAGATTACGGCAGAACAAGCTAACACCTGGTACACCAAGCCCTTGTTCGCTACTATGAATGGGCCAGCTGGAAAATGCTCAGCCAGGTGGCTGAGTCCAAATCAGATACATTGATCCATCATTCCCTGTGTTTTGTAAGTGGCAGACTTTGCCAAACATCCTTGCCACTCAAGCCCGTTTTTATATTTTTTTCTGAAAGTGGCTTTGCTGGGACATTTATCCAAGTAACCAGACTGCAATGCAAATGGATGACACGAAGAACAGCCCTGTGCCCCACCGCCACGTAAAAAAGATCAAGAGAGTACTGCCAGTGGGTAAAGTCGAATCTTGGATATTCCTTGTAAAGACTGTCAGCTCTGTTTCTGTATTCCTTACTGCTGAGCCGCAAACGCACACTATCAACACAATCAGCTCTTTCCAAGGGGAAGTACTCACCCGCAACGAGCGGGGTAATTTGCCAGGACTACCTCCTGGCTGTATGAGACGCACTGAGAGGAACTCATGAGAACATCCCTACTGTAAATTAGTTCTCAGCCGTAAGAGATTCTGATTCTTCCTGCCACTGCATTAGCAGGCTGTCCCTCAAGGCTGACAACCTATCCCCAGAGGAAGAAACCGTATTTCAAGAACAGGGCCTGACAATCCACCTAGGAACCAGCAGATGAAACAGATGTCACAATAGATAAGGGATGTCAGGATGCTGCTTCTCTAGATCCCTTCCCCATAGTCTCAGAACGCACATGGTCTTCACAGTCTCTTTATCATACTTCAAAGGAATTAAGGATCAAATACTGAAAATCCCAGGGCCATACAGAAACACTCACTAACCTTCAGCCAAATCAGATACTGCCTATTCCAAACAGGACAGTAAAGTGTGTTAAGCTGCTCTGGCAACCTTGTGAAGGACTCGATTAACAGGCTCCAAAATCTACACTGTATCATGCTGCAAAAGATACCGAGTGACTCATAAGACAGTCTTAACTAATTCTGAACCTACCCTGAGAGACAGAAAAAAATCAAAGACAACCGCCCTGCTAGCTAACGGTCTGATTATCCCTGGAACAACCCTTTTCTGCCATTAATTTGAGCTGAAAAGATTACTTGTTTCTCAGACAAGAAAAACGAAAGGTGTCATACATCCGAAAATTTCTTGAAGCAGCAGTTCACGATAGTTGAAAAATAGCACCAGGATCATTACTAACTGGAGGACTTTGTTGCTCTAATCCACAGTTCTGTCTAAAGTTCGATATTTTCACAGCATAGCCAGGCCAACACTATCAGTCTACGGGAGATGATCGTCCTTCTTCACTCCAGGAAAACAGAGCCAGGCTCATTTGCCCTGTGAATGGCTCTGGGGCTCCTGGCCAGATATGTTTCAGTGAGGTGCTTTCAGGACCTAAATGCAAAGGGTGAAGTGGCATGAGCCTGAGGTTTCAACTCTGAGAACAACTGCAAGGGGAATTCTGCTTTTACAAGTTATGAAGAACAGAACACGCGTTAGCTGTTTGTCCACTTGCAAAGCACCTGTAGTGCTGGATCTATCCTTTGCAAAGAGAATTGCAAAGCAATTCCGTTTCCTCATTAGGTTTGGAAATGACTGTATGCCTAAACACCCAGTCATCTTCCCCTCTCTCTGCGTCAAGGACATAGAAGACTACTCAATGTCAGGAATCCACCCTAGAGGCTTTTCTGTGCTCATACACAGTCTTGCAATGTCAGAGAAAAGCAGCAGCTGCAGACACCCAACCACTTCTACATTTGGGCTTTGCTTCCCTGAAAATAAATACTGCTAATAAAAAAAGAACTTGAGACTAACACACGCCCAGCATTTAGTGAATACGGGGATCCTCCAGAAATGTCACACTCTACAGAACACTTCAGTGAGTGGAATTACATGAAATTAAGAACTAAAAACAAAAAGACCCTGAAATACTTCATACTACTGGAAGAATACATAGAATTTAAAACATACCTATTTCAACATCATCTTCTGCTTCAGCTTTAAATATGTACACTTTGATAACTCCTGAACCAAACCCGTCATCTTTAGCAACATCATCATTTGCCACCTCGGTACTGATTTTCAAGGGAGTGCTTCCTATATGGTCCAATTTTTCTCCAACATCATCCACTGCAAAGATAAGAGAATAATAATGAGGTTCAAACATTTTTTAAAAATCAAAAGTAAGTAGCATGATTTTCTCCGCTATTGTCCCCATGCATAGGAAAGGTCTGTATGCATAAATGCCTTTACAAAACAGTTCACCTCAAGATACTCAGAAGAGGTTCCAGAAGCTCAGCACTCATTTTATTGCAGCTTGGAAACACAGCAAGAATTACAGAATGAAGAATACAAATAGGAGCTTGTCATCAAAGAGAAAGCAGTAATTGGTTATGTCTGAAACTATTACACTTAGAAAAGCAAAAGTGTATCACTAAGTAAAATTAAACATCTATCAAAAAGTGTTACAAATTAACCCAGAATCCCCTGTTACAGTCTAAGAGTCCCAAAAAGTTTCACTACTCTAAGGTACTAGTGACTAAAATTTAGTAGCTGAAACTCTTATGAAGAGTGATGACTCTGAGTATATTCCCAGTGAAACACGTGTGCATCAAAAATTTGACTACATATTCAAATGAAATTATGATTTTATCCACTTTATCACTTGAAAACATGTAAGTTAATGACGATTATTGTATAATATACAGCTGATTAAAAGATGCAGTGAAATAAATCCAACTACTACTATGTGAAACTGACTTCTCACTCTTTACATATGCAGCTTCGTCACTCTGATTATTTGGTCTATTCAAAATGCTCATTTTATTTATACAACACAAATTACATTCAAATTATTAAAAGTGTAGAAGTAACATTATTTTGGCAAAAAGGGTGTTCACATAGAGATCCATATATACACCCCAAATTGTCAACAGAGGTCACTGAATTCAGCATCTTCCTGACATACATCCTGCCAACACGCTTCTCTCAGTGGATAAAATTAGCTCCCGTGCAGATGGCCAACACAGAACTATGCAATGCTTAACACTCACTGGAGTCCCCTAAATAGAGAGCAATTGCACAAAATGTAAACAAAATCTGAATTTTATACATTCCTGGGAAGTTGCAATTCACTGCATACATAACATTAATATTAACTGTAACAATTTTTTTTTTTTAACCTAGTATGTAGGTATTTTAAAGCGCCAGTAATGTTTCATGACTAAGGACAGTCTGCACTCGATGCACACACCTGAGGAAAGGACGCCTTACTGCGGGACGGCTGCAGCGGTTCCCAGGCCCCCTCTAAGCTTCCTGCCCCCAGCACAGTGATGACTGCTCTTGAAGAGCTGCCTTTAACCACGTCAGGCTGCAGCCTGGTGTCCTGAGGTAAACTAGAGCTTCAGCTTTTCTTAATACTCCAGGCAGCCATGCGAGCTGGTTCAGAACCTGCTAGAAAAGGAGCAGAGGCCTCTCCTGCAGCAGGGTGGGAATCCACCACAGCAATCCCAAATTAAGCTCTTCCCACTCACAGACAGGATTCCACGGAAACACCTGTCCAACTAACACCCTTTTCATCCCCACACTGAGGAACCTTATTTCTCTTTCACAAATCTTGGACTGCATCAGAAGAGTACAGAGGTTATTGAGGACAGAGCTAGATATAATGTAGGTAAGTACAAGTAAGTATTTGATTTCGTTTTAGAACCTCTAAAAATTACAGATTTTGATGAAAATTAGAATGTAAACATTAAAAAAACGCTATGTTTTAGCTGTTTCTTTTTGTAAATAAGAGATTAATTGCACTGCTGAAAAAAATATCAAACTTGGATCACTAGGAAAAAACAAACAAACAAAAAAAAACCTTTCCTCAGGAAAAGTTTTTGTTTTTAATAGAAAAACCATTCTAAATCTCTATTAAAACTGATGCCAGAAGCATCAACGCCTTAATCTGTTAGAACGTGACACGTACTGCATGGCGTTCATGTTACTTTGTAGGACAACGAGAACAGTAAGAGCATGAACAGCACAGATGAGAAAGCCACAAGAGAGAACCTGGCACACTCCTCTGACACTGAAGTTCACCACATCAGGTGAGCAGCACATCTTCATATCCAGTATGAGTGTTACTGCACCTGCTAACTGCAATTTTGTATGCTGCCAGAATGCAGGTATTATAAAAGACTATTATGTATCCTCTAACAGGAAAAGGGAAGATGCTAAAAGATACTTATCTTGGAAAAAGTATTTCCACACATTTACTGTGTTTGAATTTATTAAAGATCATTTTATTTTCTGCATAGCTTATAACATTTATAGAAGCTTCTTATCCCTGTTCTTCAAAACGATACACATACGTGTAATTTTAGTACAATGAATGTTTCCACAGCATGTACGAGTCTACGAAGGGCTGGAGGTAACTAACAGGACAAGGCAGGAGTGATTATATATATAGCTGTACGACTAGACATGCTGCCAAAATGCAGGAAGGCTGGGTGGAAGAAATCACTGATTGCAAGCTGTTACTGCAATTTTAGAGTTGGTAGGTGGTACTAAAGTCATTCTCAAATCTGCAACTCAAGCAACATCAACTTTTTCTGAACTCATAAATTTTGTAAACAGAATGCATTATCAGTTTCACACAGAAAATAAATATTCCAGTAGTGGAAGGTTATTTAACAACAGCAACTTCCTACTGAACACTGGAGTAATCACATATATATGATAAGAAGTTTTCTTTATGGCAAAAATTTCCCACTATTTAACTAGCACTGGGTGACAGTGAACGTACACCAGGACGTATCTGGTGAAATAAGAATAAACACACAACTTTGGATTAGTTGCCTTACCAGGACACCAATTGCAATACAACAAAGATTACATAAAGGAAGAAAAAAAAAAAAAGAGGAATTTTTCAATGTTACGGTTTTTATAACAAATATTTTCAGCCAAAAATATAAAGTAAAATATACGAATATAGCATGTATGCTCACATGCTGGATATTACCACTTCAAGTAAAGCTCCCAAATTTTTAATATCCTTTAATAGGGAGCCCTGTCTTAGAGGGGCAAACTCACATTTTTTTTTAAATCAGTGCTTACTCCCACACCATTAACCATCCTGTGTGTTTTTCAAAGACCTTCGGTCTCTGCAATTTAAGCCAAGGTAATGGAAATATAACAGGAAGCCTGCGCACCCAGGGCCTCTGGAATCACTTATTCCAAAATATTAGGACTTCAAAAAAAACCAGATTGTGAAAACATTCTATTGTGTAATATGACTTCAATCACGGACTGCTAACCCCTCAGTGCCAAATTATCCGATGACTTTTCCCAGTGATAGCTCTCAGGAGCAGGAATGCTTACTTTATGTCAATGGAAGAATATGAAAGTGTCTTCCAGATCTGACTCATCCACCAGAAGCACTACATATTATTATCTCGTCACTTAAAATTAACTGAAAAAACACAACAGAGAACCTTTATAAATATATGCTGAATCCTCCAGAATAAACAAGCTTTAAAGGAAAACTCAGCACACTTTCAATTGCAAACTTACCTTACTTGGCTGTTTTCAGGTGTGTGATGTCCAGATTCACCGTGGATTGCCAGCTCCCAATTCATGTGATGCCTCAGCATGCACTATGCTGGTGATATCACACCCACCACAGGAGCCCAGAGGGATAACACGAGGGCAAGATAAGTCCCGTGGTTTTGCAATTTGTCATATTTCTCTGATGTCTGATATACTTATTTTATATCTCACAGGTTACAATATAGGAGTATTAATACTGAAATGTTTAGCAAGCTACGTAACACTGTATTGTAACACACTAAAAAGGAGGCGGTGGTGGAACAGTACCTTACCCCTAAAGGCCAGCTCCAGTGTTGTTCTTTGGTGGGTATGAGGTCACCAACATAGTGCATGCAGGGCCAGCGCACGGATCGGGAGCTGGCAATCCGCTGTGGGTCTGAATATCGCAAACCTGAAAAACAAAAAAGGGTACGCTTTAAGCTACACGCGTGTTACCTCCTCCCTGGCAAAACGGGATGTACATCATTCTCCCTTCTCAGTAGGACGGGTGTATGACCACACCATACACATCCACTCTGTATTCATTTCCTTTTTAACAAGTCTGGGGATTTAAAACAAGGGATCACGCGTATCCCGTGACATACGTTGTGAACGTACCAAAAAAAGATTTTTCACTCTTGTGCTTATTAGGTTGATTTTAAAAAGCTGAATTCATCTGCGCTGAGATAGCAGAGTGGTAATAATTATCTAGTAAAAACCTCCAATTACAAAATCATACAAAGGTGGTTTGCAGAACTATCAAGACAAACTTCTTATTTTCCAAACAGTACTTACACAAAAATACAATTACCAATAGCGTACAGAATATCTACATGGGAACGTTGTCTCAAAATGGCAAAAAAAGCACCTTGCAGTATATTTAAACTGTAACTCCCAACAAAAGAGTAAGTTAAAATCGCACACTCAGCTCAGCTTCACACCCGCAAGCGTAGTATTCTACGAAGTTCCCAGAATGTATTCCCCAGAACAGCTGGTGGTATTCCCTGAGGGCACATCTGTAGTTTTATGTGAAGTTCCTCCTTTCTAGATGCTAAATTTAATTAAAAGGTAGCTAAGAAGTATTTTGAGATTCTTTAAAACTATTATTTTGATGTGATTTACAACACAAAAAAGTTCAACAGTCCTATACACACCCCAAAAGAAATAGCATAAGATTAACTTTCTACAATATTTACTGAACATTTCATTTGACAACTAAAAAATAAGTAAATATAAAAGGTTTTAAACTGCTTGATAAACAGAGGCATTTATCTATCCTACACAACAGATTATCTTCATAAACATCACAATTTCCAGGCTAATTTAAAAAAAAAAACCCAAAAATGAAAAGCTGCATAAGACTGATTCATTTTTGCTGAGGAAAAAAAAATCCATAGCAGATACTTTGTTGAGTCAAGCTGGCATACCCTGCAAAATACAGGCTCAAAATTTAGCAGAGGCAAGAGACTGTCTTAATTTATCTAAAATGATCACTTAAAGCAGAATTGTAGATTTACAATGTAGCTTCCAACTGTGATTACTCAGGCATATAATGATTATACATATATATAAAGCTAATTTACCTAAAACTAGGTCTCAAGCTGGCTTTGAAACATTGCAAGAGCCATCGATAGGCTTGAGAACATCTGAAAATATATATATATATATATATCTCAGACACAGCTGAGGTCATCAGGTAACTGTTACTGAAAGTTTAAGATGCTCTGGCCTAAGTGCAGCGATCATCATTACCAATCACAATTATCTTAGAAGGAATTCCAAAGATGACTCTACTTACAATTACAAACGTGCAGTGGGAAATACCGCAGTTACAGAATACAACTCATCGTAAGTACTCTGTCAGAAAGGAGGAATTTTTTCAATGAAACAACTGACTAAGAATGGTGTTCCTTTATTTACAAACACACAGGCAATTTTCTGTTGTAGGTCTGATTTGCTTTTAGACCGAGGGGTTTTTTAGGTTCTTTTTTAAAAAAAAAAACTTTTTTCACTTCTATTAGTGACATATGGCATTACAGTAATGATAGAATGGTAAAAAAAAAAATAATAATAATAATTACTGTCCACCCTATACTGAACAAAAAATACATTCTGCATAAGGGACATACATGCTATGAAGTATTGCAATCACTATAATCACTAATCAGTCATGTCCTCTGTCTTCAAATTGTTAATAAATGCAGCCTACTGCAAACAGATTGACACTTTGACACACCAGGCATTGCCATTTTTTTTAACATATTGCTTCTGACTAAATAAAATCTGTTCTGACCTACTCACACTTCAGTAACTACTTTGGAAAAGTAAAAAACCTAAACCGAACTATCATATATTTAACAAATTTGTGTTAACAATAAAAACTGGTACCTTCAGTAGAACTTAACCACTGAAGAAACACAATATACTTAACGTCCCTGCAGCAGCTCTCACTCCACAGGCAGTCCAGGCCCACGCACTCTCCTCAGAGTTGAGCGCTGTGCGGAAACTGAAATGGACAGCCACTTCCCAGTGCTAAGAGAGCCCACCAGCTAACGTACACAACTCCTGAATGTCAAGTTCAGTCCAGAAAAGCACAACATACCATAAACTGTCTATTGTCATTTTTAATACAGCCAAATAAACACTATTGTGTCGATACATAAGAGAAAACTTCATGACCCATCTTAAAAAGCTCTTTCTTTGTTGGAGTCTACTGATTAAACTCAACACGTTATTTTTACTTGAATCTACGCAATATGGTAATACATCTGTGTATTTTACACCTGAGGAAAACATGTGGAATCCTTAACTTCCCGGTGTGTTTTTCTCAATGTTCAGGAATATCTAGTTTCAGAAACACAAACATACACACTCATTCACTCAACAGCACAAATGCTGTTCTCTTTCTTGCTGTACCAGTGATAACGATTTTTCATCGAGAAAACCCAAATCCAGACACCAAGAACTGACTGGGCAACAGAATATTATTTGAGAGTTCCAGTACAGAACGCAGCAAGAGTCCAGTTAGAGTAACTTCTCCCCACCAGACCACTTCTACTTCAGATAATCTCCTGTTCATATCTACCTTTGTTTAACTTACAAGATATCATTAAGTAGTCTTCAGATGTACTCTTGCCATCATCATCATCTTCTGTTTTTATGGTCACTGTGGAGCCAGGAACAGTACCAGCTGCTTGAATGACTGCTTCAGAATCTGAGTTCGTTACGAGAACTTCTTCTGAAACCATTGTAGGCGAGTCGGCTCCTGACACGGAGTCTTGCACCACATGCTCCAGATGTCCATCAGGCCCCGTAACAAGGTCAGCCACAAACACCTGATCAGGAACTCTAACAGTTTCTGTTATTAGATCAGAAGTCAAAACATGATCACTGGTATCTAAAGCTTCTTCAATAGCAACATCAGCTTCCAAAACCGAATCGGGGACAATGACACCTTCTGTTACAACATCAGTTTCAGTGATGATGTCGGGTCCTTGGACAACTTCAGCTGCTAAGCCATGATCAAGAGTTATTCCATCATCGGTAACAACATCAGACACTAGGACAGCTTCGGGGACTGATACAACAATGTGGTCGCCATCAATATGAGCAGTGCCAGCCATTCCAGCCACTATGAAACAATTACAAACGAGGACAACAACGTTAAAATTATTGCATTAGCAATTAGTTCATCTAAGGAATGGAATAATTGGATAGGTAAGTTAAACACATAAGTCTACATCTGCTACATTTGATTGCAGTAGCAATTTGAAGCATCACACAAAACGTGCATGACCCTGGAAGTGTGGTAACAACACATTAATTGCTGTCACAGTAAAAGGACTCTCTTCCTTTAGACTGCATGGGCCTTGACAAAAATACATATTCAGTTGTATGCACCATTTATAGCACAATTTCCAGCAACTTGCCACATAGCAAAAAATGGCTAGAAGCAGAAACCTGTTTTCATTAACAAACTTGACTGGGCAGTCATATTTGCAGACTACTTTTCTAGACATAAAAAAGAATGCACAATGAATTATTTTAATGCACACGTAAATAGCAGTTTTAATCTTAATGAATAAAACACTCAAGAAAATGGTTCCTATCAGAACGCAAAATTAGTTAAAATTACTCAGCATTGTACTGCAAATGTAGTTATTTTGGTACACTCTGAGGGATATTAATTCATGTTAGAACAAAGACGTGGTCATTCCCAATACTTGAGAAGGTGATCTGTCATAATGCAGAAATGGAGATCCACAAAGAAAAGAGTGGAGATCTCTTGCTGTCCTTTCTCTAAAACTTCAAAATTGCTAAGGTTATTTAGCACTGCCACCAAAAGAAACTATTATTATTATTTTTTTTAATCAATTTAGAAACAAGTTTTCTTACACTAGTATAGTCCCGGACTGAAGTTCTTCAGAGAAGACTTCCAAGCACATGTGAACATGAAGATTTAACTAAATCTGTACATCTGCAATCTGTTGTCACACAGGCAAAGACATTATTTCCCACCACATTTACTTAAGCACTCTGAAGGAGAACTGGATACAGCAGTTCAGGTAAGCACACAAAAGCTTGGATGTTGTTTACAACCTGTATCGGATGTTACACACATCTCCTGTCCGGTGGAGATGTAACCAGTGCTCAATGTGATTTCCAACAGAAGCACATGCACCACAAAACCACAGAACTCCAGATAACATTTTCTGTCTCATCTAGAGCACTTTGGGCCACAGATTTAACTTCTTTTTTTTTTTTTTTTTTTTAGAATTACTTCAATATCTTTGAATAAGTGACTATTTCAAGATCGGCAACTAGCGTACATGAAGACATATTATACACCACCTTAAATGTTGAATTTTCTCAAAAAAGTCATGCAACACACATCAGACAACTCTACATTTTGATACCATTTACAAACATATAGCAAAAAGATGAAAAGCACTCTTGTTTTTATTTAATTAATGTTTAATAATTAAAATGTTTACCAAAATCCTGCATAATCATAGTGTGAGGCATTTTGGATTCTTGTGTTTGCAATCCAAGACTTCCACCACCTGGATCCATATTCAGTGAAGTTCATTCACAAATAACTGCAAGAAAAGCAAAATCAGAATTTATATTGAGCAGTGTTATTGTGTTGATTAGCTTTATGGGATGAATGCGTGACACACACAGAAAAGTATTTATCCCAAACTTCAAGAAAAAAGCATGCAGTACTTCATATAATTTGCTTTTGTTTATTCTTTTGAGTTTTGTATTTTTCTGACCTAAAATTGTGAAAATATTTCCATCCATAAGTAGACCTACAGCAGTCAAAAGAATTACACATGCAAGTGAAACCAAACACGTCAGTAGTTCTTCGTCAGGACTTAAAAGGTTCTTTTACATAATTCTTTGCCTGGCCTGGAACAGTTCTGTTTATAATCTGTAGAATTTAGCTGGAAAGTGCTTTCTAGTTATCTTCAGCACACAGAGGTACAGACTTCCAACATTACTTTATTTCCAGGAGTAGTTAGCACAAGAAATGCCTAAACCTTCAATTTCCCCACTGCAAACTGAACAGTAAAATATTTTTGCAGTTTTATGAGGGTAACTGCCCATTGACGGCAAAGATCTCAGCAGCAAAAACAACGCAGTACATTAGCAAGCAACTGAACCTAGTTACAGGTAACATTATTTAAAAGGGGAAACTTTGTCAAGAAGCAAGTTAACTTTGCCTTAAACAAGCTGCAGCTAACCGCAGAAGCAAGGAATAGAAGTGGGCCATCGACAGCGCACACGTGCTATTGCTACACCACACGACAGCACTCCGCTACACGCCTTATCGTAACGGCGTATTTTGGCAACCACGCACAAAGGAGTCACCTCTGTTCCCATCTGCATTTACCCTTTAACTAATTGTCAAGACTGGTGATTATGGATGCACAGAGCTGCACGGAAGAAACTAGAGAACTATAGTGAGAGGAAAAATTTTTCAGATTCTTTCACTATTTTTTATCTATCAGATATTTCTGAACAAGCCGTAATGTGTAAATTAATTGAACATTGCGCTTAATTATAGGTGAGTTTTGAAAAAGCTGCCTACTGCACTAAATTCACGAGAACAAAAGTGCCAAAGCAGATTCTCTCTTCCAGCGGCTGGGTGTGAACCCCTCTGCATCATTTTAAAAAGCCTGACAAAAGGCCCGGTAGAAAATTTAATCAGCTCTCAGTTAGATTTGCATGCGCAGCGCAGAGCTACCATTATAACAGGCGTAAGAAACGCCACAGCTTATTTAACATCTCCATTGCCATGATACTTACTGAAGAAACGACAGCGCTCAGCAGACTTCTGTGCCGACACCTCTATCTACCATTCCGGTCCGAGGACTGTACTATCCATATTGGTTGACATTTTATTTCAAAACTGTCAGGTTATTCTAGAAATCTTATCTTCCAACACTGTCCCTTCTGTGCTGCCTCATCTCTGCTGTCAGGAAAAAGCCGGTCCTACGCAGCTCTCTGCAACATCCCTCTAACAGAAAACCCATCCTTTAAAGCTTCTGGCAGAACAGACCCGCCAACTCTTTGCAAACTTCCTGCTGTTCTCCTTCGCTGTTGTACCTCTACCTTGCTTTTCTTTCCTTCCCTTTGCTTTTGACAACTGCTTTATTGTTCTGGCTCTTCTAATTCTCCTTAGTGCTTAGGGGCTTCTGTTTCCCAATTTCTCTAGCGTTAGACCTGCCTATTTTCCTCAATCTTTCCTAATTACACCAGTCCCTCTAACGTTGCCATGTAGCCATGCCAGTTTTACTTCTGAGATTCATGCATTAATTAAAATGCAATTCCAATTACATCCAGGAATTTTCACACATGGAGAATAAATACTGAGCTTCTCACTAAACTCAGTTTTACCAAGATCTCAATTTCTGGTATCATATCTGTCTTGAGAATGCTGAATCTCTTTCATAAGGTACAGCTACACAAACTTGCTTTCAGAGAAAGAGAAAGCATTTTACATTTCTTTGAAAGAGTGTTTCCATAAAATACAAAACAGAAGAATAAATTGGCATTCCTCCATGTTATTTGCATTGCTAGTAAGCATTAAAGTCTGGGGATTCTGAATTATTTTGCAATTTGCTGCAACCCAAAAGACTGTTTTACGCAAGTTCTCAGTGCAGATGAAGTCACTCTGTAGAAGCAGCTGTGGGAGTCTAGAGAGAGCAAGGCTTCCACAGGAGAACAACCTCTAGTTTAAAAAAATCTCTGTTGCACAAGACTAAAATCTCGTACTTTCTGGCCCGCTCATACCCAGGAATCAGAAATAAGTGACACAGAAAAAGAGTTTTAGGAGTTGTGGGAAGTGAATCCAGAATAAGAGCTCAATTCAGAACCATGTGGTGCAGAGATGAATAGGGGAGTGCAAATGCTTTTAAGAGCAAGCTCAAAAACACGGTACTTGTACTGTTGTAGTATTAACCTTGATTTTCTCTTCAGGATCTCATAACAAGTTGACTCCTATCTTACCACAAGAATTCGTTTCAGTCTGCTCATCTAAATCCAAAATATTATGGCAACTTCAAGTACTTTGTAGTACAACATATCTGACAACCCAACTGCAATGAAATACACCACAACAGAGTTCAGAACTGACACGGACAAGTAAGGAGAGTCATACAATAAGCCAAGCTGTAAGAATAAATGGCTTAAGTGCCTGAAACCTCTGAGATGCCTCTAAGCCAGGACCAAGGGACCCAGAAAGAGCCAGGACCTAATGCAACTCACACTATCGCACTAATCTAGAAGTAAACTAAACTTTACACTAGACATGATGTTAATTTCTCTTAAAACATGAAGTCCTATCAAGAACAGGTACAAAAGTCCACAGGAAAAGGCCCTAAAAACTGAACAGACCAAAGCACCTTGATGCCAGTTACTATGTTTGCTACAACACTCGTGGCTCACCAGAAGGGACAGCACTGGATCCTTGGTACCAAACCAAGTCTCCATCGAGAAGGGAGATGCTGGCATGCTGCACTGGGCTGACCCACAAGATCAGGCGGTCTCTACTGCGTCAGGCATCGGGCTCGGTCTGCACCTGGAAAGTGACGCTCCAGATGTCACTCACGCCAGGCAGAAAGCCACCAAGGTGAGATGATGTGAAAAGTCAATTTTGGGGCTACATTGCTTTGCCTCCTTTTTTATGATTGTGTTAAATGCCTTCACGTCAGTGGGTGATGCAGAATTCCCGCCCTGTGCAGGCCAAGACATACGTGCCAGGTGGGTAGGATTTTGTCTTTGGGGGTTTTTTATATGAAAAAATATAAAATGAGAGTAACAAGTAGTCTTAAAAATAAAGTAGTAGTATGTGGGAAACACAACCCATGCTTACTGCACCTTCCCTGTCAAGGAAGGAATTGAGCAGAGACTATTCCTTCTTTCATAGTCTTGAAATCCTCAAGCGAAGAAAGCAGCAAGCAGTTCGCAATTATGGCAATTTCAGGAAAAAGTCACCAATCCAGCCCAAGGAGGTTTCAACCTAGCTGAGAATACAAAAGAACCAAAGACCTTGTTTCACCTAGTGTCACTATCATCCTTTCAACACCTTCTACGCATACTATCTGCTCAAAACTACTTCTCTCAAATTGTCTTTAAAATCTACACCACTAATTCTTGGGGAGGACAACGACATAACACTCTTGTAAGGCTACGAGAATTCCTTGACGTAATTTCTTGACGGTGCCCTAACAGAGTAAGTTAGTTCTACAAACCTGTGTGTTAGAAACACACAAGCCAAACATTATCGATGAGGAAAGCAGTCAAGGATTTAACCAACCCAACGCCACCCATACAACCAGGTTTCAATGTAGTTTTAAGTTTTAGCTCAAAAATCAAATTCTTTCACCATTGTAAGAACTACAAAGCAGCATCAGAACCTTAATGCAAAGCTCTGTCACTCCTGAATTATCGTCACAGCCATCTGAAACTTTTAAGGTAGCTAATGAATACTTGCTGTCACAAAATAAGATACAGCTCTAGACCATAAATGGCTGACTTCGTATAACAATTCCAGAATGAATGCAATACTCTACCATTTCCTGACCACAGCCTTTACGCTCAGATAATCCTTCTTTTTTAATGTAAATGGATACAAAAAATTATCTTAAATTATATAAATCTGAGATAGGCTTTTCTTCCTTCTTAATAAGCAATTTAATTTATTTTCAGATTATGTAATTACATGCCCAAATACATTACATATTGTGCTACACTGAAAATTCAATACGAACTAAGACTACAATCTTAATTTAAATTAAAATTTCCGCAAGGAAAGCAACTTATCACTAAAAGGAGTATTGTCCCAGTAGCTAACAGGACTACAAAAATGACCAAAGTTATGGCACGGCACCTTCATGTTTTACAAAAAGACAGAGAAGTGAGGCAGAAAGCCACAATTCTGTATGCTGTCATAATCCTCAACGGGGTGTCATAATCCACACCCCTCTTGCTTCTAAGTATCAAGATCTCAAGTTTTTCCTCTCAATTCCCCTTCTCTTCTGTGTATTTAGAAGAAAACACTGTGAAAATGCTTTATTAGCATAAGTCAATAAAATATCACTTTACAACATTCCATTAATATTTTAATTGATTTTTTTTTTAATTATAGCATGCAATCTTGCACCAGAAAGGAGTACATTACCTTCAGATTAAAAGATGACAAATTTCTTGAAATCTAAACTGAGACTCCCAGAGCAGGGTCTCAAGGATAAATTTTAAAAACATGTATGTATCTGATATTGGTTTGCTTTTTTGAAAAAATATAGTTCTCTTTCTAACTAGCTTCAGGAGAAGGTTGATTTTAATCTATTTCAGTTCTTTACGTCAAAGCTCTCCCCTAGACAGGGCTCAGCTGAGACCAGGCAATGAATTTAAGAGTCAAAAAATGACCTCTCTGCCTACAGTCCGGAACAGTACTGTGAATTACTACCATAGATGGTATTTTTAAGAATCAAAGATAACGGTTGGCAGTTCAGGACTACCTAAGAACACATAACAGCAACACTCAACTGAAAACCTGGTAAGAGCCCAGGCCCATATAAACATTGATCTTAGTATACACATTGATTTATTCTTAGCTTACTCTTTCCATAAAAATATCATAAAATAACCACTAAAATTTTAATTTTATTTGAGAAAGCTTTCGAAAAACACCCTAAATTGAGGGATCTTCAGAAAAGTATTTTAAGAAGGAGGGAAGAAAATGAATACTCAGCACATCTACCCTTCCCAGGAAAAAAAGGTGTCATTCTTGTACCCAGATGTACAACGAAGCTCCCAATCAATACGCTGGCTTCCAGGCATTGCTGCCATACTTAGAATTTTTATAATACAAAAAATATTTCTCGAAGATACTAATTGCAACTACAATCTACATAAATAAAGAGTACATATTTAATACATTTTGTTATATCCTAAGCAGCGTGGCCCTGGAAGTGCCCAGCATCGCCTGCTTGGCACACGTACAATTATTCCCGGTATGTTCAGGTGATATATTTTCACATAAAGCATATTTGCATGCTCAGTCCTTAAGCAATCCTTTAAAAGAGCGAATTTCTGCTAAATAATATTTAAGTCTTGTTTACATATAATAAAGTAAAACAACATTATACTTCATTCAGATATTCGTAAGCTGCATTTTGATTAAACCAAAAAGACCAAGCTCTGCTATAGAGCAATGTAATACAACAAACTTGTATGCAGCTGAAAAATCCAAACCAGATGTTTTCGAATTATCTTATCTCTTAACATCAGAGTTCAAGAAGAACACAAGAGAATTATCCTCCTCTGAAGGCACTTCGGGGTTTGGGTTTTTTCCCTCTGATTTTAACGTAGCAACCAATGGAAGTGCAATGACAAGCAGTCTGCTCGCGCAGAAACGTTAAGCAGAAGAACACAATTCATGAAATAATGTGCAGAATAACACAAGCCCTTTGCAGAAGATTTGCTACTAAAAACTAACATATCCATTTTCAGGTCCTTTATTGTGGTCAGCTACAAAGCATCCCCACTCCAAACCCATTTGAAATGACAAAGACACGACCAGTGATGACATTTTGCCCTGCTGCCTGAAACGCGCTTCAGGCTCTGAAACGAATCAATAAAACAGAGGAATCTACATCCACGCGCTACATCCGCAGCAGCAACCAAACTCCTCGCAACAAAAATCACAGGCGGAGACGGGCGACGGCCACACAGCGGCACCGCGCAGCCGGCCGCCGGCAGACTCGCGATCCCGGGCAGCGGGGCTGCGCTGGGCTGCTCCTCCGCATCCTCCGATGCGCGTACTCGCGGAGCGGGCGCGCCGCCGGGCGGCGGGAGCGCGGCGGCGGGGCGGGCAGCCCGACGCGGGGCCTCCCCCACCCGCGGGCCGCTTGACTCAACCGCACAGCGGCCGGCAGCGGCCCCCGCCGCCCCGTCCCCGGGGCTGGGCGGACGCGCGGCGCGGAGAAGCGGCCAGCGGTCCCGTTACGCCGGGGGAGGCGGCGGCGGCGGCTGAGGGAGGCGTGGGACCGCCGAGACAAAGGAGCCCGCGGGGGGCGGCGGCGGCCCCCGCCGCAGAGGCGCAGGGAAGGGGCCGCCGCACCCCGCGGCCTCCCCTCGGCGCAGCGGCCCCGCCCGGCTCCCGCCCCGCGGCACGAGTGTCCCGCGGCGGCCGCGGGGCGGGGAGGCGGGGATAACCCCTGTCCCGGCGGTGCGACGGCCCGCCGAGCCGCAGCCTTCCCCGCCCCGCCGGCCGACATCTTGTTGTCCGCCATTTTCTGGCCGCCCGAAAAGGCCCCTCCGCCGCAGAGCCCACCGGCGACGCCCGCCCGCGCCCGCCCGCCGCGGCAGCAGCGAGTGGCGGCCGAGGCTCGCCCACCCGCCGAGGGACGGCCGCGGCCGGGCCCGCCGGCGGCCGCGGCGGCGTCGGCAGGCCTCGGGCGCGGCCTGCGGTGAGGCCTAGGCGCCTCCATTGTTCCCGTCCCCCAGCCGGCCCGGCTCCGACGCCTCGGCTCACCTGTGCGGGTCCCCGCGCCGGGCGGCCGCGCCGCGGGCCGGGGCCCGTCGGTGGCGGCGAGGCGGGGGGGACCCTCGGGCCGCAGGACTCCGCCGCCGCCGCGGCCTGGCATTCGGGTCCGCCGGGCCCGGGCCTGCACCAATCACAGGCTGGGCCGGGCGGCGGGGCGCGAGCGCGCGCGGCCTGCTCCCCTCCCCCCCGGCTCGCCGCCGGCCTAGCGGCGGCCGCCGCACGTCACCGCGCGCCGAGCAGGCGCAGCCGCCGCGCCGAAGCCGCCGCCCGCGCTCCCGCTGCCCTCACCCGCCGCCGCCCGCGCTCCCGCTGCCCTCACCTGCCCGCCGGAGAGACGGGGGCGGCGGGAGCGGCCCGCGCTTCGGTACCGTGCAGCCCCTGACGGCGCGTGCACGTGATCGGGAGTTCGAAATACATTCTCGCCGCTACCGCCAGCTCCGGGAACGCCATGAGCAAAAGGGAACCCCGACACCCACAGTAACTCGGAAGAATCCGCTGGCACAAATGGCAGCGTTTTCTTCCCCGTCTGCTAAAATAGTTTGGGGAATGGCTCTCTGAATACCAGCGTCTCCACCCAAGTAGTTCTCCTAAGAAAACAGGGTAGGTCTAGCAAAAAAAAGAAGAAAAAAAAATAAAAAGAAGAAAGTTTTCTAAATAATTAGCGTGAATACACCTTCGTAAGCACATCAGTAACACTGTTCAACACCTAAAAGTGGCACACACTGGTATGAATATGCAAAACCTCGGGCTAGAGTAGTCCATAAGGCCCTGTCCTCTGATTTGGGTTGTAACTGTTAATTTTCCTAAACCGACTCGAATCTACAAGTATTCCAGCGTGCACACACCTCCGGTTTAGAAACCCCCTTGTGAAAGTGGTGCGCAAACTGTGTTGAATAGACGGTAGCACTGTAACGGTCAAATTTCAAACACCCTTGGGGAAACACAGGCAATTGTTCTGTTTTTCTGACTGAAATAAGGATAACTCATAGAAATTAATCTTTGTGTTCTAAACTTTTGCCTTTAAAGTTACATTTTAAATTCATTTTGTTCATGGTCAGTGGGATTCAGTTGCCTGAATGTCTAACAGGATGTCCAAAATGGATACGGCAGCCACAGTGACCTACAGAATCACAGAATCGTTTAGGTTAAGATCATTAAGTCCAACCGTCACCCTAGCACTGCCAAGTCCACCACTAAGCCATTCCCAAAGCACCGCATCCAGATGGCTTTTAAATCTCTGGCGCTCCACCACCTCCCTGGGCAGCCTGTTCCAGTGCTTGACAACCCTTGCAGTGAAAAAAATTTTTCCTAATATCCAACCTAAACCCTTCCCGGCACAACTTGAGGCCATTTCCTCCCATCCTATCGCTTGTTACTGGGAGAAGAGACCGACACCCACCTCACTGCAACCTCCTTTGAGGTAGACTTGCCCTCTTCTAAAACATCAGCAGGACATCAGATGGAACACCACAGAGGGTCAAAAATAGCATAAAGCATTACGTTTAGGTACCAGAGTCCCTCAAGTACATCTCATTGTGCACTACACAACTATAATTTGCAGTTAAAGACAGAGTTGCAGGGTTTTTCTTCTGTCATTCTTAAGAGATTCTTACTCTTGGACTTCCACCTCCTTAGTGCAGAACTTAGAGACCTCTCCTACACTTCACCCTTGTTGTGGTTTTGTTTGGTGAGTGGGCCCGTGGAGGCCCCGCTGGGGCAGCCGTTCTGGAGGGACTGCACCCCGTGGAAGAGATGACCCACGCCAGAGCAGTTCACAAAGGACTGTGGCCCGTGGGAAGGACCCCACAATGGAGCAGGGGAGGAATGTGAGGAGTTCTTCCCCTCACGATGAGGCAGCGGTGTAAAACAGCTTGTGATGAACTGACCACAACCCCCATTCCCTCTTTTCCCCTGTGCCGCTCGGGGCGGGAAGGTAGTAGAGATAATGTCAAGCTCGGGAAGAGGGAGGGGTGGGGAGGAGGGTTTTATCTTGTTCTCTGTCTCATTATCCTGCTAGTTTTAGTAATAAATGAATAGTTTTCCCCAAGTTGAGTCTGGTTTTGCCCGTGACGGTAACTTTAAGGATTTCTCCCTGTCCTTATCTCAAACCTCGAGCCGTTTTTCTTATATTATCACCCCCTGTTCTCTTGGAGGGTGCGGGAAGTGAGAGAGAGACTGCGTAGTCTGGTCCTGATCGGGGCTGAACTACAACAACCCTCCTTCCCTTTTTTTCCTTTTAAGGGGTAAACAATCAAATATTGGGGTACAGCTGTCCACAACATGCCACACACCAAAGTAAGTACAGTATTAAGATCATTCTAGGCAGTTTTTCCAGCTCTAGTAAAATGTCAGATGTTCTAATGAGAAAATAATTTCAAACTGATCAACACAATTAAGGAACGAGAGGAAAAAATACCTGAAAAAGGTAATCACAAAACTCAGTACTTGCAGAAAGGAAATGGTGAGAGAGAATCTCACAAGGTGATACAATCAGAAAAGCAGAACTACAGAGAGATTAATTATCCCTTTCTTCATCAAAATCCCATCTGTGCTGGATTCTGTCTTCTGGAGTAATATCAAGGGAAATCTCAAAAGCAAAATGAGCATAAAATAGCAACAAGCAACAACAAGGCTATTGCCAACAGCGTGACACAACATTCAACATCAGACCTAACATACAAATTTGCAGAGCTAGGCAGCGATTACAAAGAGAATCCATCCAAAGCGCTGGTCAGAAGCACAGAACGCAAAAACCCACCAAGATCACAGGAAACCAAACATCAAAAAGCACAGCAGTGAATCACAAAGAACGCACAGAAGCTAACACACCACTCTGTATATCAATTTAAAGCCTTTACACTGGACGGGGAAGTAGCACATCCTAACCGTGACACCTAGCAGCCAACCAGAATCGCTCCTTACCCTTCAGCTCTGAACACAAAGAATTACAGAGCTTCTCCGCTCTCCAGGTAGGAGTCAAACCAAAGCACAATGCTTGGCAGATGACATATTCAAAAAGGTATTCCTTAGTATTATTACTGTTGTTAGAAGCTACGCTAGAGTTTTTCAAGCAGTTTCTTCACCATTCTCTTTCCCAGACAACTGCCTCATGTTAGTACCGATGGCCTGACTATGTGTGGTTTAGTGTACCAGGAGCAGTGCCTACCCACGCGGCTTATGTCCTGCAACTCTTGATCTGCCCGAGACTGAACAGCAGACAGCAAAATTCTGATGAAGAATGCTTCATTCTCTGTGAAACTTCATTCATTTCGAACTAAACAGCATGAGAGCATGCCTTCTAGATAGCTCTTCTCTTGCTAGCACCATGTATAATACAGAGCTAGAGGTCAACCACCACCAGTCTGTTGAATTATGGCACTACTGGGGGCTAAGAAGTGACAGAAAAAAAGCAATTCACTGACAAAATTCACCGACACGTTAGGATCTGACTTTCTGGGGTCACAATAGTTTCAATCGATAGTCTAGGATCTAAACAGATGTGCTAACACCACTTCTGTATGTTTCTGAAGATAACAGAGAGAACCATTTTCACTTCTCTCATTTCTGATAGAAACTGAAAAATAGCTGGATGACAGTAGGATGCTTTTACTGAATATGCCCACTGAAAGAACAGAAGGTGAGAGAAGTCAAAGCAATGGCATCCTTCCATGCTGCATCCTCTGGTGATGTAGAACAAGGTGCTGCTTCAAGCTGCCCGTGCAGACGTCACCAATAAGAACATTTAGCTTCCTTGTGCTTTAATCAGCAACAAAACTCTTAACACTGACACGTACAGGCATTGTTCCAGGCTGTCTGCAGTCTCAGAAGACATTGTAACGCAGGTTTGCAAGCAGTCCCCATTCAGAAAATCTTTGGATTCTTTCTAATGAATTTTGGTGCATGTGATTTCAACTGTCCATGAAAAACTCCTCTGCCAGCATCAGATGATTTAACAGTGAACCTGCCCTCAATACGTGCTAGGTCCAGACTTAAATGCCCAGTAGCGTCCCACTACAGTAGAAGTAAAAACAGTGAAACTTACCCCGTTTGGATAGTTGTTACATCAGGGGAAAAATAAAACAAAACAAAACAAAAGCAACTGGCTGAAGATTTAGAGATGGCTAGGATGGCAACTAAGTTACAGAGCTAAGAAAAACTGCCAGCTTCTCAGCCACCCTTCCTCATTTCCCCAGCAGGAAGCCTTACCTATTCACTAAATTCTTGCAAGGAACAGGAAGCAAAGAGATCTGAGAAGGTTTCTGGCTTCTCTATTAATGGACTTGCATAGGAAAGCCAATATAGTCTGAGCAGTAACAGAGCTGTGGAGAGCATGGGAAGTGCACAGATGCAGTTAAGGCGCAGAGCTGTTGCAAGGACAGTATGCCGATTTATAGAAATGCCAAAATTTTCACCTTTCTAAAACCCTTAAGATTCTAATTTTGCCTTACAGTTTCACATACTGCCTAACACTACAGAAAAGAATCATTTAATATAAATGTTAAAATAATATGCTTGAGACTTTTTGGAAAATGGGAAATATATCCAGGAAAGGCAGCTTTTTGGGATAGGTACTATCGTCATTTAGACACAGGACACATGGTTAACCACACAAGAGCCCTGTGTCCTGATAGATGGGCAACAGTTTAAGCAACACTTAGAAGCAGCTACGTAAACTGCAAAATCAGGTATTCACAGAAAGTTAAGTTGCCATCAATTACACAGTAAACAAAACATGATATTAGCATCCAGTTTGTTTTATAATTATCTTCTATACCTTTTCTTTGTAGTAACTTCTAGTGCCTTCTAATAGTTATGACTACTTCCTCTGTGTCCCAGCCCATGGGGTCTTACTGGTCTCTCAGCCTTTGGATCGTCCATGGATCATGCAGCATTCCAGACATTTCAGATATAGGAACCACTGGTACTTAGCATTTCTGTAGAGAGATTAGAATTAAATCAGTAGCATGACATACGCTCCCCAGTACGCTTGCTATTAAAATCATCTCTATCTAATCAAATTGCATTTATATATTTCTTTCATGAGTATCCAAATGTATGTGCTGCTTCTGAATGTGTACTTATCAATAGCTCTGAGAGATGATTTTCATGCAAATAACCACACATATTAAGACTTTGTGCACACAAACTGAAACACAACACTGACTTTTTCTTAGGAAAACAGATTAAGTCTTACACAGCAAGCTGATAAATTTAGTCCTGTGTGCTAGTTCACATTGAGTAACAATGTTCAAAATAGTCCTAGAATTCTTGCAGTAATGCTGTTAGAATTATGCAAGGTAGAGGAGACTAAAGAAAAAATTTAGAAAAATTCTCTGAATTTCTATAAAAAAAAAAATTCTCTTTTTCTTTCTATCAAAGACTCAAGCCATAAAATATATGTGAATAATCCAGTCAAAAGCATAGCCATTTACTGGATATTTTTCAGTTGCCATGCCACTGGCAAAACTACAAGGTCACTCTTAAGTCTCCAAACCGGAGTATAAAATGAGAAAAAAGGCAGAAAAACAGCAGCATACCTGTAATTCCCTAATTGACTTGGGGTTGGGACATCATCAAAATCTTGCCTTCTCAGTATAGCTCTTGGAATTTGCTCAACCCAGACATCCTACATGTAGAGGATAAGGTGACTACACAAAGCAAAATGACAACAAATTACAAAAATAACTCACCAGGTACAATATGTTAGCAGTTGTCTTTGGGGTAAAAAAATTGTATAAACCAATTTATCAGTGACAAAGTATATTGTTTGCTATAGACACATTTTCAAATGTATACATTAAATTTATCTAAAAGACTCAGTAGAAGATAAGTCTTTACATATTTGGTGCAGAGTGACATGTGCACTAGCCTGCCTTGTTGTCGTGAAAGCAAAAGCTCAGTCAATTAACAACGGGCTTTTTACAAGCTCGTGTTTTCATGGCCACCACAGCCAGCGAGGAGACGAGCAGGCAGAAACGTGCCAGGTACTGCCTCTGGGCTGCAGCTTGCACTGGGGAGCAGGAGAAGGAGGAAGTACTGCAGCCTTACAAAGCAGTTCCTTTTACAGTAGGTTTACTTCCCTAACAAAGTGTGCACGATTTGGCCTTGAAAATGACAGCGTCAGTTGAAGACAATTCAGTTAGTTAAAAATTAAACAGCACCATCTCCTGGTGAAGGTAGGCTCACGCCTCATATTCTTTTCCCCACTGCATTTCCAAGATAGCAATACTTTACAAACATATTGACCAGGAAATAATGTATCAGACTAGATTTTTTTTTTCTTTTGTCAGCCTACAATGCCTTCTTCTCAGAAACTATACACTCCTTACATATGTAAGATAATCCCTTAAAGTACCAAAGGAGGAAGTGAACCCCTCCACACAAATATATTCATGTTTCTTTGTTATTTCATATTTCCTGTTCTGTTTCTGAAATGCACTTAGCCATCGTTTCCTGTGACGCCCACTAGTTCAAGCAATGATCTCTACTATAAAGAACATCTTGCCTAATGGAAAAAAATGGCAGGGCAAAGCATTAGCCTAGTCAAAAAGGCAGCCTCTGGCCCTTTGGGGACCAGAGTTCAAACCCCAGCTCCGTCACAGATTACCTTTGCAACCCTAGAAATGACTCTGCCTACTGTCTCACAGGAATGTTGCAAAGAAACATTCTGTCACAAAGATGATGCAGGTAATTTAATGTCAGATTTTATTTAGGGCGCTTAATCAGGAAACGGTTCAATGTTCTAGCCCCACACCCACTTAGCAGCAGGCAGTGAATTTTAAACAAATACAGCTAGCAGTCTGCCAGCGATGCTGATGTTACGTCCTACAAGCAGTTATGTACTATCATTCATAGATTATGCACCTCAGAGATGACAGAGATAAACAAAACATTTGGTACAGCCATATCCTTCTGATCATCTACACTGATCCCCCCAGCCTCCAAAAATGTAACTGGGAAGCATCGCTCACATGAAAAGGAAACGAGTCACAGTATTGCAATTTGACCAGTTCCATGAATTTTCCTTCCACCTCCAATTGAATAAAATGTGTTTGAAACAAACATTTATAATTGTCATTAAGTTTTAATCTCAGACTCCGGGCTGCAGAACTGTGTGGTGTTGATTCACAAAGGGTCAGATTCTCAGCTAGCACCACCTGGTTCGTCTTAATTGATTTGGGCAATTATGCTGCTCTGCACCAGCTGGTGACCACATACATCTTCATTACAAAAATAAGCCTGATTCCTTGTCTCTAAAGTAAACAACATAGATCAAATCTTTACTAGGCCTCTTTACCTGTACTGACACATTGCAAAATTTACTTTTGCACATACAGAAATAAAACAGAGGAAGAGACCGACTGAGTCAGGCAGCAAGAACAGCCAGTATGGGAAACACAAGTAAAAAATATTCAAACAATGTAAATAACTTGAAGTACTATCGATACATCAATGTCATTAATTGACTGAGCTGGAGTGGGGCCTGTGCCTGCATTTGCAGCAGCAGATAAAGTGGATCAATACAAGTGGGACCACAGGAAGAATAGTTACTAAAATAAAATCTAAAGCGTTCCAAAGGTGGTTACATTTGGGACCCAGGTACCGATAACTCCTTCCAGTCCACTCTGAAGTAATCACATCTGCAAATAAAAATATTAATTTTTAGCAACATTATTTTAATTTAAAAATAAGTAAAACCAGAAAAAGGAAAATATTTAGCTCTATAATTATTTATTATTGAATAATGCAAGGGTCAAGAGAGTCAATATTTTTCCTGTTTTTTAAAGATGTTACTGATCTTAGTAATACACATCTTATTCTACATTTGATGCAAATGCACTCTGCCAGCAACACAACCCAGAGTAGATTGACAGAATATGGCCCCTCTGCTTTTAAGAGTAAGCCTTCTAATGGGCTAAAAATGTTGCTTTTTAAAAAGCTAAGTGACTTTAATTCAGGGCTTGTTTTTTTTCCCCCCTTCCAAAGCATTACTTCCTCCACTAACACAAAGGGTATCACTAGAACGGAATGTCCCGAGCCATTCTCATGATGGGAAGGCTCTTTTGATAGTGATTTTCCACCATCTGTTGAGGCAAACATTCTGGATTTGGGTAACCTTTTCTGAAAGTCTGACCTTGAGCTCTACTACTGAAAAATCTTTTCTTACTGCAATCTACATGCAGTATTTGTATTGACCTGGCTACAATTTAGAATACACATTTTTAGTTTCAAGAGTGTAGCATTCTATTTCTTCGCAGTCGCACTAACATGTAGATGGTGTACTTAGTACACAACTAATTAAGTTTTTGTAATAGTTCATACTAGAAACCCTGTTGAACCACAGGTTCCAAATGCACATCACTGGTGTGAGAAGGAATGGGCACACTAACATCAATAGATAGGAAACATGGAACAGCAAGTGCCACGACAGCAGCATTTCTTTGCTGTTCTTCATCTCTTCTGGGCTGGAAGGGATGTATTTTTTAGAGCTTTTTATCTCTAAAATGTTTGTTTATTCAATTTCAGAGCTGATCTACCCTCCAGACCTCCCACATGGTACTCAATTTTATAGACCCACAATGCTGAACTGTTTTTCCAATATAAAAGCATCTTTGCAAGTTTACCTGCAGATGACTGGTATCACAGTATTTCTCCACTTACGTAATCTCCACAAAGGAAACTCCTGCTTCTTTTCTACTCCTTAAACAACTGTTATTTTTGTAAGTGTTCAGACAAGCCTATTCCTCCACGCCAATGACTTCAGAAACTGCAGGACTAAGGGATAAGAGAGTAGGATGGAGAAACACAGATCTGAACAAGGTGCTGAACACCAAACCTCTATTATTTAATACCTTTCAATATTAAAATATTTTCTATCATTTATTTCCTGGGCAATGTCTATAAAGCTATGAATAAGCTACACATCAAGAGTTTGGTAAGACATACTGTGAAATGAATATGTAGTCTTCAGTGTTTTAACGTCTTAAATATGCTCTGATGAGCAGGAAGCCTTTAAACGCAGGAGGAATGTGGTAGGACACAGGAGGAATACAAATACTCCACCTGGGTGGGGGAAGTAGGCTCAGCTGCTATGTGTATACTCTATCAGCCCACGCCAAGTCACAAACCAAGTTAAAAGTGAGAGAAATGCAAAGAAGAAAGATGATGTTTCTGAATCCTTTGTTTGAGACTGACTGTAGCCTCAGAAGGGTGTGCAGGGCATGCTGATCCTGAAGCTAACGAACAGGGATGAGACAGGAGCTAAGAAGGAATCCCGTAATCACATGCATCTACCATTAAGTTTTGCTGGTTAACTTTTCTCTTTTGCGATCGTGTTTCCCTTGTGAGAAAAGGATAGAAAATACTCCTCGGCAAGGATGAACGGCAACAAAACCTGACACCTCAGCACATCCCTAAACTCCCATCTTGCCTTTTATTATTTAAAAAGTCTTTTAAAAATTCCCAGCATTCACTGCACAACAAGATCCTGAATCTGCAATGGCCTCTGTGTGAATGACTCCTCATCCTGAAGAGCTATACAGGAAGAAACACAAGGGCTGCAGAGCCCATCAGCAGGTTTCTCTTTTTAGGGCCTGCTTAGGTAACAGCAAACAAACCCAATGCAAACAGGCCCAAACAGCTGTTGGCTTTGTATTTCACAGAATGCACCTATTTTTGTCCTCTTATTACCTTAGTTCATCATCACATCAATACTGTGGTAATATGAATAATACAATATTATAACCTTTAGAACAGTTTTGATTGCAGTCTTTCTTGACTGTAGCTTACCATCAACGCATACCTGAGCTCTGCTTCTTAGAATCCCTGCAATTTATAATAAAAACTACACACAATCTAGTGCATACTAATGCTCCTTTTTAAGAGGTATAAGCTTTGTAAGCTCCCACTTTTTAGATTTAAAATATATTTTTTGTATTTTAATGTTATTCAGAAATACTCCAGACTTTCACTACAAGGTAACTACACTGACACATTAAAAATATCTGTACAGTATTTCCCACGTTATTCAAGAATCAAAATGATAATTGCCATTAAAACAGCCGCATTACTTACTCACACAATTTTTCCTAAGCAGTTACGCTGTAGGTTGCACTGTATTACGTTATTTATGACCCCCAGACTGGCAAATTACTTTACCTGGAAGAGTATCATGGAGCCATACCGAGGTGAATGTATTTGCTGTCTGCCGTGTTCCTTTGGCAGTGGTGTCAGTGCTCCAGCATGGGTAAAAGCCGCCTGCTTTCCAAGTTCTGAGCTGCAGCACTCTTTAGGAGAGGTTACCAACAGAAGAAAATGGAAGCACTTCTCAAAATTTAGGATGCATAAACAATTGAATACTGAGCATTAATACATCCTGCATGTTGCTTTGATGATTTCTTCCAGTTCTAGTACTTCAGAGGTAAAGTTTTTTCCCCCAACATTAGTGAAACAGGTGTGAGTCATGTTTACCAATTAATTTTTAAAATGTACTTTAAGGAAAAGGAATGAACAATATGCCCCTACAGATGAGACAACATACAAAAGTTAAACTTAACTTTTAAAAAGTATCTTATCACCTTTTATTTTGAGGTGCTTCACGATATCATAAAATAAAGTATCACAATCAGTTTCATGTAAATAAAAAATTAATATCAACAACTTCCAAATCTCTATATATTGAATACAATCGATCATAAATAAAAACATGCATTAAATTAAAAATATTTCAATATTATAAAATATAATGACCCAGTTCTTTAGGACATTGGATTCTTCAAATATAACTTACATCATATAAAAATTACAATATACATTCTTACTTTTATTATGTAGCTGTATTATTGCATTATGACAAAAACTTTAAGTGATTATTAATGATACATTTGAGAGGCAAAGCATTTCACTATAAATTAATAAAGTCATGTCTTGCAACGCAACTTTTCCTGTGTATTTATGTTAATTTTTCATTGTTTAACAGGTTTGAGTACTGGGTCTCAAACCTTAAAGAGATCAAGTCAGGCACACATTTAAAATGACGACCCACAAGCACCGCATAACGTGGATTTGAATTTGCTTTTTTAAAGCCATTGCATAGCACCTTTACTATAAATTATTAACACAGAGATGTGGCTACAGTTCCTTGTAGTTACTTGGAACAAGCCATCTGTAGAGTATTATATAAAATGTGGAGGTTCAGATGTCTGAAGAGGGCAAACACCTTTTAAATTTGACAAAGAAACACTTCACAAAATGGCAGCTGAGTGATAAAGATCCACAGTCACCATACCAACATCTGTAAAAAAGCACATTAGTAATCTGATTTGGGCTGTCTTCATTTCAGCAAGCACATTCCCAACTTTTCTATAGCATCTTTTTTGGTACCTCTACAAATTTCTCTCATCCTGTGTCTCACATGGCTGGACAAGACAATGACTGGCAAAGAACCATTATAATATATTCCAGGTTTTACCAAAAAATAACTTCCCACTACTAATAATTCTATGCTCCAGGGCAGAGAAAGACCAACAGAGAGATTGATTATGGTCTTTCTGAAAGCACAGAACACACCCAGTCAGAATACAAAACTTTTGATACTTTTTTTGTCCCATTTTCTCTGGCTGCAGATAGGGAAACAGCTGTCTCCACCTTTATCTGTCTCAGTGACAAAATCAAAGCCTCTAGCTTGGAAAAGCTGGGAAGCTTTTCAACTGTGTGGGGATATTAAACAAAAACTGCTGACAGAAAACAAACAAAAAATTACCGTCTTGTAGAGAAGAATGAGAAAGAGAAATCTCAACTGACAAAACCCACTAAACTAAAAAAGCGACAGTAGTAGGCAACACCTGCACTGGAATAAACCTGTGCTGGCTCACTCCTCTCGTGCACCAAGAAGAAATGACACAGCTCAGGGATACCATTTCACAAGCTCTAGAACCACATTCCTCACACTGTTCATTCATCAAAGTGGGTAGGAGCAGTAATTTTCAGTTATGTCCCAGAAAACGCATCCAAGACTTCTGAATGACAATTTAACTCTCAGGTATTGTTCTCTTACAGTTTTTCCCTAAGGAGTAACCTGAGACTGAAATACAGCCCAAGGACAGCTTTGTGTATCATGCCCACTTACAATACGAACTTCTTGTAAAATCAGGGGCTGTGATACAAACTGCTTCCATGAAACATCTCATTCTTGACTGCCTAACCACTAAGGAGCCCAAGGTACCTTCTGCAGACCAGACACTTCCAGCTGTATCATGAGATTTGAGTGGTAATGCCCTTCAAGTATGGAAAGGACCAGACTAGCTTTTGGCACTGCAGGTGCAGCAGTCTTTTAAGGCTTACTCTTGCTTGGAAAGGGCAGAGAGGCTTGTTCCTTAACAGCTACCCAAGGCAGCTTCTCTCCCCGCTCCCAGAAGACTAATTCCCATGCATAGTTTCACTATGTACAGAAAAATGGCACCACAGTAAATCCCTACAAAATCCCATGCAGACCTGCATCATCTTACCTTTCTTGTTGACTTGCTATGGTAGCGCATTGCTCAAAGGACATAACTTAAAATTCTAACTTAGAATCTAGGAGTAGAGCAGAGGGTTTTTCCTTTATGTTTTCCATCTAGAATCCTATCAAAGGGCCAGACACGGAGATAGATTATACAATTTCCGCCATCCAGTCTTGCACTTGAAAAAAATAATTTTTCACAATTTTTACTTCCTGCCTTATGTCTTCCTCTGTTTCCCTGGAAATGGTCTATGAAGCCCAGCCATCTAATTCTTCTACTCCTCTCTCTGTGATGGAACACTAAACGTGTCTCGTCCAGGAGCTCTGTGAAAATTCATTTAATATCCTCTGATTGCTGCCTGAATTCTGACAGTTTTGTGGGCCTTAAGAGATGATTAAAGAAACACAACACATTAAATTTTAAGTCAGCTGTCCCAAGTAAGTTTAGCTAATAGAATTCTTCTTCTTCAAACTTCGCATTTACTGACTTCACCTTCTGCTGGACTCTGTGAATCTTTTGATTCCAAAATATCAATACTTATCTGTTTCTGAACCAGCATAAAAGCCTTGCTTACTCTTTTGCTCATTCATCATTTGTGCCTCATGTACATCCCATTGTGCAGCATCTCCTCAAAATTTCTACTAGTCCCACAGTGACACTAGGAATACTGTTTGTCTGTACTTCACTGGTCATTTGCCTTTGCATTAGCAGCGTTAGAAGAAGGAACCAGGTTGTGAAATCTCTTCTTACGGAGAACAGGTGCAAATAACCCCTCACATCCCAGTGCTGAGAACACATTCATATGAAACAATATTTTTTTCCAGGTTTAAGTCTTCCAACCAAACTGTCTGTTTGTACAGTTTGTTCTTGCTTCCCCGCCTCAGCTTTACCACAAAGCATGTATTTTCTTTAATTGAAAGACAAGAGAATTCAACAGATCGAAGGACAAACTACCAGCACAGCGTCCTTTTGCAGTTTGTGTGTCAGGGGAGAGCCACAGCAGACACAGATGAGATTACCTCTAGGCAGCAGGCTGATTATCATTGTGTACGGATAATGAGTTGCACTTTGTCCAAGGAATACCACCAGATCTATTCCAACCCTTACAAGAGTGTTTTGAAGAGAAATGGAGGGTAAACAGAAGTAGAGTGACATACACAATGACAAAAGCAGTGTTTGAAAGTTTCATTCTAGGAAACTTGATCAATTTCTAATTTCATTCTTATGGACAAAGAATTTCTCAGAAATCCTACCAAGATCAATGGGTATTGCATACAAACATTTGTGGAGAAAAGCTGGCTGCCTATTACTTCTGCATTTTTAATATTTGTCAGCACTTGAAACCTCGAAACTACAGAAGGTTTACAACTTTCTAAACATTGCTACTGCATTCTGTATGAATCCAAGCAGTATCGGTTTCATGGATTAAGCAATAATACAGTTCTTCAGAGTATCAGAGGTAGGTGAAAACTAATGCATAGTCTATCAAGGATGCTTTAGAGATTAGTTGTGTGTTATCCCAACTTCAGTGACATTTAAATACACAAGCAGTATGCAGGACAAGAAGTTGTTTCACCTTTGTGAAAGAGGCAAACAACACAACAACAGACTTTGCAATGAAAACCAGTGACTTGTTTATACAAGCATTAAAGATAATGCTACTCAGACGGTACAACCACCGACTTTTTAAGGGTACTTGGACAAATAAGAAGTTTTACTTCAGTCCAGAGCTGGACAACAAAAGACAAAGAACCCTCTGCAAACCCCATCCATCCCATTCTTCCTTCAGATCAATGAACACCTGAGCCAAAGTATAGAGATTTGTTTACGTTTTCCAATATCCTTTGTGAAGTGACATTTATTAACAAGCTTGGCACAGAGAAACCTCATTGTGAGAAGACACTGACAAATCTCATTTTCTCAGTGTCTACTGACACCGACAATGAGTGAATTCTCACTGTTTCTAAGTAGTGAGAAACAAAATAATCACTAAACAGAATTATTTAAGTCAATAATACAAACTGGGATATAAGAAAATACCTGATTAAATTACACCTCACAGAGCATGTACTGTAGGGATTACTCCTTCCCTTCTTCCCTCCCCCTTATCTGTAATACTTTGCAAAGATTGGTGAGCAGATTTGTCTTAGCTTCTATTACTGTACATATCCACATCTTCTGGGCTGGACTGACCATGGTCCATAAGTTTTGGATCAGGCTTAAATTTTGGTGTCTTCACTGTTCCTGTTAGAGATATTAAAGAAATTTAATTTAAGAATGTAATATATTTGAGCTGTAGAAAAAAAAAGCTTATTGACACATTTTGAGAATTACTGTATAATCAAACACTTACAAAAGATCAAAAGATGTACGTTCTAGTTAAAACTGTGTAAGTGATACAGGATGACGAAGGCGTGTTGTAATTACTAGCATACAGTAGTGGATGGAGAGCAGGTCTTCCTCCTACTCTCTATACTTTAATACCACTTCCAGAACACAGCAGGGTGAGAGAAGAAATAGTGATGCTTTGCCCTACACATGGAAAGGAAGGGCAAGTTTGGGACATGGAAAAAAAAAAAAAAAAATCTCCACTCTTTCTTCCCCCACTGCTCCCAGGAGCACAGCTGCCTCCCAGAACCAACTGAATCAATATCTGCCAGATGGTAAGAATTCCAAATTAAGACAAAGACTCTTACCTAGTTTCACTTCATGACTTCCAAAACCAATGAACTAAGTTTACTAAAACTTTGAGCTGTCACACTGATCATGAATGACAATGCACAAAGACTGACATATTTAACGACAGTGTAATTCCAGAGGATCTAAGACGGTATAAAGGCAGGTTTTCCAGGACTGTGCCTCCTACTACTAGCCTACTGCTTTTCCAGCTACATCAGTTTGCTTAACAAAGGGTGCTATGTTCTCCTGAAACCTTTGCCCTGTTTGGACCAGTGAAAATAAACATCTCTGACAAACCAGATGAATTCAGGGCATGGGTGCTTCTGGCCGTATTAGAGACATGAACTAATTCTACCCATGAAAGCAAAGACAGAAGATATCTATATACACAAAACCATGAAAGACTGGCTGTCCTGAAGCAAACGTAAAAAGAGATCAAAGCATTCCACAAACTAAATCAGAAAAAATACAGAAAGAAAGCAAAGAAAGATGTGAATGTTAGAGTAAAAATAAAGGACAAAAATTAAAACCTCCATCCTAATATGTTCTGCTTGCTTTCCAGAAAAAAAAAAAAAAAAGTTCTGCTAAAGAACACAATAAAAAAGTAAGCAAGTTTAAGTGATGAGTATAGTTTGGAAATTTCCCCTACAAAAGGTGACAACATTTTAAAACAAATGTAGTTCTCCTTTCATAGGAAATGCCACTATTTCTCTTAGCAACTGGCCTATCAAAATATTTGTATGTTAAATGGGCTGTTACATGATCTAGTCAATTATCTCCACCACTTCAGATGCACAAAACCACCACTGCAAAAACCCCAGCAAAATAAAATCCAATACTTCATCTGTCAATTACGCTCCTCTGTTACCAACATCTGAAGATACAGAACCCATACAGAGAAATGAACAGTAACTCAAATTAGCTATTTTCACAAAAATCCAACAGTAATCCTTTAAATTACACTTACGGTATTCTGACAACAGAAAAATAATTTAAAGTAGGTATTTAACAGAAGTACTCGATGGTACAATCTCATTGCTATCAATATGGGATATGGTCCACACCATACGGAATGAAAAAAAAACTTTAACAAGAAAGAACAACAAATATCTAAGTATTCTGATACTGTGGCAGGGTCCACAATGAGAAAATTATCACCTCCCTGAGGCTCTGAAGTATATATTAAATATAGTATATATTAAATGACAGTGTGTACAGTATATTCTCAAGAATAAGATGCTATGACAGTCTGCTCCATTTTAAAGCAAGGGTAACCACAAAATCAAATAATTCAGAATTTGCCTTGGATTTGCAAGTTGCCCTGAGATTATACTTGAAATCTTTAGTTCACCTGATGAAGGCACTGGATGACTCCAAGACTCTACTGGAGAAGATTCTGTTCTGTTCAATGATCTTGACTCAACAGCGGACTCAGGTTTTGTACTAGCAATTTCTTTCTTATCTTCTTGGGGAACTGATTTTGACTCTTGCTGCAGCTGTGAACCAAACATTAATAAAAAAAAGCACATGGGTATATGCTTAATACATTACTGCAAAATAAAACTTTCAAGCCTGAAAGCTTATCTTTTATAAAATTATTTTCAGATGTGACATCATACAATGATATTCAACAAGTAATGTTAAAGTCAGCTACATGCAAGTGACACAGCTGGAAAAAACAAATGCGCGAAGAGCCCCACAATCCAGATACACTAACTCCAAACTCACACGTAAGGAAGTTTACTTTGTCCCAAGCGAATAGCTAAGTCTGACACTGTGCTTTTACCCAAGACCCTCACAGTACTTGACAAGGAAGTCACTGTTCATTTACAGATGAGGAACCTATAGTCTTACACAAGACTGAAATAGCATTTAGTTTTTACAGAATACTTACTACCCTTAGTTAACAGAAGTTGGAAAGATAAATCATAGTAATACCTTAGTAATGAAACATAATATATTGTTTTGGGAACAAGCTTCACTCAGGGGAAAAAAAAAATAAATAAAGTTAATAGGAACTGTCTTTACCACATCAATTCTTGTTTTGCTCCCATTTTAATTAAATTTATCCAAATCTCATTTACAAAAATCCAAACTCCATTTGCACTCCTCAGCAGAAATAAAAGGCGAGGACCGCATACAAATGACAACCAGAAATTTAAAGCAGAATACCTCTAGATGTTAATATGACTGAGAAACTTTCATTTTCTTCAAAAAGAGAAAAAAAAAAAAATCCCTGTGCAAAACTGAAATTTTACTCAGGGAAGTACTACTTTTGTCAGGGGTGTTTAAATTTTCACTGGAGAAAAACGCTTTCAGTTGCAGAAACAACACGTTTAATTCTGAGATGTACTAATCCAAATTCCATATGTAAATTAGAAGAGGTTAATATTCACCTCTACTTAATGCTGGTAAGGTGTCAGCTGGTTTACTCCGTCCTGTTTTGACCACCTCTCTTAAAAAAACCAAACAACACAAACCACAAACAAAAATTCCTACAAACAGAAAAAGGAGAGAAAGAAACTAGGGAGAGCTCAGAGGAGAACAGGGATTATGTAAGAGTCAAAGCCTGCTCTGTAAGAAAAGGTTATACTAGGGAGAAGATAATGTCAAAAACCATGGTAAGTTTTCCACGTGTAATAGGTCAATATAAAGAGGTTACTGACCATTTATTCACTATGGCTGCAATGAGGACAGGACAAGGAAATAAAAAAATCAGACATGGATAATTTATATCACAGGGTGTCATGGTTTAGCCCCACTCAGCAGCTAAATTACCACACAGCTGCTCGCTCACTCTGTCACCCCCTGCCACTAGCCCCCCAGTGGGATGGGAAGCAGAATCAGGAAAGAGAGAAAGGCAAAACTCCAGTGGGTTGAGGTAAAAACAGTTTAAGAGAACAACAGAGGAAGAGAAAACAGAAATGGAAAACAAAAACAGTAACAGGACATACTTAAGCACATAACTTTCAGTACAATACCTCACAGTAGACCCTAACGCCCCAGCTCCCCCTAAGGAGCAAAACCTGGCCCTCAGCCCCATCCCCACTTTATATCCCCAGCATGAGGTCAAATGGGACAGAGCAGCCCTGGGGCTCATGTGGGCAACCTGTCCCAGCTGTTGGTAAGGAGTAACCCATCCCAGCTGTGTCCCCAGCCACAGGCAACCAGCTCCAGCTCCTCTCCCAGCTCAGGTGAAAGTTAACTCTGCCCTAGCCGGAACCAGGACAGAGGGTAATTAAAACAGACTGCCTGGAAGGGCTGTGGTATGTTTAGGACATTCTTTGGTGGATTATTTTTGTCAAGAACAAAAATGCGCTGTAAGAGAAACTCAAGTCTTCTCTTTGGCATCTGGCATGTATTGTGGGACTACACGGGGGGCTCGATATCTATCAGTCTGAAAGGCACAACAAACATGACATTAATTAAACACTGAAGTCACAAAATATCAGAGGGGTTTCTGGGCCTCAGTTAACACAATCAATGATCTTAAGCAGTATCAGCAGAATAATACTTGACCTTCTCATTTACTTTTTTCTCCCTCTGAATTGATAAGTTACAGCCTTTACGTCACAAAGCCTACCTTGGTGACATCTTCCTTTTTAGCCCATAGTGACCGCACAGCTTCATAGACTTGATGGCTTGCAGAAAATAACTTTTTCCCTGTTACCTATTTTTTAGAAAAACGTAACTTAACAACAGCTTTAAAAATACTACGGTACACAGACCATTCAAATGAAATACATCTTACTTGCATAAGAACGTGCTTTGCTCCACACTAAAACACTTTAATCGTCTGCTTTTCAAGATCTAGTGCATATTTCCCTTGCATCAAGCAAATCCTAAATGTCATTTAGGTATTAGAAATCCACAGGTAGCATTCACATGTTACATCCAGCTACTCAAAATGAAATTAAAACCTGATCAGCAAACAGTGTTTTGGCAATGTTAGCACAATAGACTGCAGCAGTAGTTTTAAAGGATCCAAACTTGTTTCACTGCGTTGAAAATTATCAAAGACAGTAATACAAAAGGAAAAAACCCGTAACAGATGACCTGGCCCAGGTCAGTGAGCAGTGCTTTGCTTTACAAATGGCCCAACCCTTCAGTCTCTTTTTGAAAAGTACTTTTATAATACTGCAGTAACTACGGACTACCTTGACAAATGCTCTGTAGAAACTGAATACTTCACAACTGCAACTACAAAAAACTGTTCAGAAGGTGATATATAACATAAATAGGTAAGAAACAAGGACTTAGCTTCCTGAGATAAGTCATCACATTCAGTGTACCATTCCTATTAGTTTTCCATCTTCAAACCCTGACACTTAAGTCTCATGGTAATAAGCCAAGAAATCCCACTGCCTCTTGAGAAACTGTGATCCTCACTGATTTGCATATAAGAGAAAACCAATTATCAGTTTAGCAATATAAGATTGCTCGAAGATTTTAACCACAGTACAGATCCTTGCGATATCTTCCTAAGCACTCTGGAATTATAAAAATACCAAACAAAACCATACCACTAAAACAAGTAACAGTAACAACTGGTTCATCGTGATGGAAAGTTAGAGATTCAATGGCAGTTTTCTCAACCAGATTTCAGGATAATGTTCCATAAATCTTTCTGTCAAAATGTACATCTGATCATTTAACTAAAAGATTGCTGAGACCTAGAACCAACCACAAGTAACTAATCTAAATTTCCCTGTCTCAATTTAACACAGAACTGCAGTTTTGAAACTATAAATATAAAGTTTGTGAAGGAACTATGAAGAATTCTTATGAAGCAGTATGTGCTTTTCCTAATAGGGAAACACTGGAAAACTACAGCGAAGGAAGAGATTATATAGACTTTATGTCCTGCTTCTCAACTAACTTTCTGTGTAGAGAAGTACTATGTGCAAACAATCCTTGCATACAAAATATTAGTTCTGCTTTTCTACATGAACAGCCAAGACACGCTCTGATCAGGCAGACAACTGCAAGATGACAGCAATTGGAAAACAAGGAATTCTATCAAGAGATGCAATTGTACAGTATCGCTAATTGCATATCTATCAAGTTCGGCATGGCTTTACTTTTTATTTACTTTTATTTCAGTAGGAAAAAATATCCCTCATTTATTTGAGAAGTGAAGATTAAAAATTGATAGGCTATACAACTGCACTTTTAAATTCAGTTATTTTATTCATTTTTTTATAGTTATGCAATTGACACCTGTGATGCACACTACGTTTTATTGAAGACAGGCCTGTGTATGCATTCTGACACCTAGACCCATGATGCCTAATTCAAGGGAAATGGGAATGCTGACTAAATTCACTGTTAACTCCGTATTAAAACAGAAGTAAACTTACCTTAGCAATTACCACTGACTGAGCTGGGTAACAAACAGAAATTCCTAAAGTTGTAAGTCCCAATGGATACGCAATTTTCTTAAATCTAGAATCTGTATAAATAAAAATATTTCAAATGATTAGACACTAATTAAACGTGAAACTAAGCAGTTGTATCAATGAAATGCAATTGCTTAACCCTTAACCATTGTTTACATCGCACTTACGGAGGAGAGAATAGACAGTGTGATATTGTTTAGGACGGTCACGTTTGCAGGAGATAACTGGTATTCTCAACACCGGTTTCTTGAACGAGGAAATACTCCCAAATTAGATTTGCCAATATTGTGAAAAATGAGAACGTCTGTGTTACTTAGGAGCCGCTGTTGTTCTCCGCTAGCTCCATGCACGCTCTCCCGAGGACACAGACTGCAGAACTGGGAGCAGGCAGGAAACTGGGGCCTCTTTGTTCAAACGTGGCAAGGGCCAGGCCGGGCTCAGGCTCCTGTTTGTTGACAACGAGCCTTGGTAACAGATTCTCAAATCCGAGTCTTTTTTTTTTTTTTGGTTTTGTTTTTTGTTTTGTTTTTAAATCTGTCCACCAAAAAGTAACAGGGATACAAGAAGAATGTTTTTACTAATCTGCCAATATTTTGATTAACCCATTTGCTTTGTGAAATATTCAGAGACACACACAGGTATTACAGACTAACATTTTCTGGACAGTATTTCCTCGCAGGTTAAATATTATTCCTCTAATATCTATCTTGAAAGGAGAGGTGGCTCTATCTACTAAACTACCTTTCTGGCTTCAAAGATGCCAAAATCATATAATCCTGCTCTGCTTTTTAGCCAGCTTCTAAAAGAATTATTTAATAATGTCCCTTCAATTTATCAGGAAGGATTTTTTTTTTTTTTTAATACCAGTTACATAGGTTTTTGCCTACGTTTCAGAAAAATCTTTTGACCATTAAAATTACTACATGCTACATATTTAACATACCAATTATGAAATAAGCAAAACCCCCTACCTTTTCTCGCTAGCACCATGCCAGCTAAGCCTGATATTGTAATTATACCAACTCTGGGAAGGAATTCTGGTGGTGGATTCCTCAGGTAAACATAAGCATCTTAGAATTTAAAAAGAAAAAAAAAAAAAAGAAAAATAACTTGGTAATTCAGAATTAATATTTTTATTTTATTTCCCACTTAAGAAATAAAGACAGAAGTAAAATTATAAATCAAAGACTGGATTTTTTGTTAACGAATGAAGATGTCTTATTTTCCAGGCGCACACTCTGCAGCCTGTGTTAGATGGAACGAGAATCACAGTCCTCAAAACACAGCAGCAAAGTTAACAGTATTTCTCTTTAGGTACTTTTTCATGTTTTGTAAAACATTAGTCCTTAATAAAGGAACAGGAAAGCATAGTTTTAAGTTTTGATTTTACTGTGAGTTAAAGATTAAATTAAATACTATTATATAACTGGTCGTTTCTCTCATTTGAGAGCAGAAATGAAACACCACACAGTGAATTAACAATGGTCTCAGTTTTTTTCTCCCAACCTTGCAGAAAGTATTCCAGCACACTCCCTTTCCACTCTTTCCCTCTCCTCCTCCCCGTAACTAGAATTTGCTGTTTCAACCATCTTTCTATGTTGCGAGAAGAGACAACAGAAAATGCTCAGTTCAGAAATATGTGACTTGCTTACCTTTTCCAAATTGAATTGAATCCGTAATTCCATTTTTAACAAAGACAAAAGCATCCTAAAAAAAAACAACAAAAGAAAACAAAATAAATGTAAAATCTTTGCAAAAGTAGATGTTTTCAGTACAAAACTACTCGATTGATATATATAACTCAGCACAATGAGACAAAGAAATATTATGTAACTTTAAAAAAAACCCCAAACCATACCAGCGAACTTCTCCAGTGGCTGTGCTGAGATCTACCCTCTTTCTAGCTACCATATTTATATTTTTAAGACCATCATCCATACTTAATTTTTAAAAATATCTTTAATATAGTAAGATCACATTCAAAATCGGACATCTCAGGAACAAAACTGTAGGGTAGCAAAACATCTGGGCCCCAACTGTCTAACATCAGAGAAAGAAATTATAAAATACAATCTCCTCTTCCCTAGAGAGACTTCCCAAGTAAAACCTAAAGACTTTGTCTTTTAGCTTGTAAAAATGATGCTCAGTTTTGCTAAAGATAAGCAATATTGATTTGGTCCAAGATGCGTGCTCAACTAGTTTGCATTACTCCCTTCAAATTGGTCAATTTATTTAATTACAATTTTTTCTTTATCCAGAAAAAAGATTTTATACTGGCCTATTATTAGTATCGTTGTCCTCAGATTGCTACAAAATTAAGTAAATACACACTCTTTATGAGACTAATGAAAAAGAACGTCATCTTGAGTTATTTCAGCAAAAGCACTTGCTTGCAGCAACACAGAACTTTTACCACCAGAGGTCACTGCTAGGCAATCTCTGCAATACTCACTTGCTGATTAAGGACACGGAAAAGTTTGATACAGATTTATAACTACATCGTTTCAGTTATGCAGTCACTGACAAAATTTTCACAGACCAATGGAATCAAAGTTTACAGAAAATACAGGAAGACATTTGGATTTCCTTGCCTTTTTGAAATAATAGGGTCTGTTTTGTTTGTAAGAGAAAAATACAAGCGTAACATTTCTTATACTAGCAACAGTCAGGGTAAGAAGTTGTCATTTACCAGCAGTTAAGAGAATGGTGACAGGCATCACATTTTCTTCTATGCTTAGAATATTCAATAACAGAGCTGCGGGATATTTTTGATGACTAGTTACTAATAGCCTGCTTTAACAGTTACATTGGATGCACTCAGTTTGTCCTTCCTAAAATACCTAAACCAGGTCGTTCAGCCCGCCCTTTGGAAGAAGCGCTCTCTCTCTCGCTCTCTCTCTCTCTCTCCATGGACTGTACCCAGAATTTTAGACTCCTAAATGCTATCAAGTTCTGCTAGCAAGAATTTACCTACAGAACTCTTGCTATGGAAGTTAACCAAGAGATACTTCTAAACCCGACGTGGTGGGTTGGCCTAGATCCAGTTTAGCATGGACTGAAATGGACCTCTGATCTCCCTGCTTTTGATTTGGAAAACAAGGAGCATGCACACCCTCCCTGCTATAAGCACAGTAAAGAAAAACGGGAGAGGAGTTCATGTCTGCATCTTAAATTATAAAGGAACTGCAAAAAAACCTCCCGGGTGAAGTACGCTGTTTTTCAATGTTTTAGTGTAGCACTGCCAGGAATTGGAGGAGACTCTGGATGCAGGTATTTCTTACCTTACACCATCCAATATAGCGGCCGGTTATCTGTCTTACTGAAGAAAATTGTTTCTGCAAGTGCCCAGGCTGTTCTTCAACGTAGTTCAATTTCAGAGGTGGTGGATGGTAAATTGGAAGCTGGAAAGAAAAGCATAACAGTACTGCAGGGAGAAAGTCCTGTATACCTGTTAGTATTTACACTGAAGAACGTTATTCCAGACTGCAAACCCTTAGTGTTCCCATCATGGCAAACAAAACCTCTATATCCAGTTCTGCTCTTCTATATTCACAAACTTACTTTACACAAGTGTGACTATAGGTTAATTCTCCATAAATGAAAACCAGAAGTACTGTATAGGTTCTAAGAAGTAGAACTACTTAGTATGATAAAAACATCTTTTATTCAGAAAAAGAATGAGCCAGAATAGTTCAAAGATGCATGTATGTATGACTAGAAATTGTACAATAGAAAAACACTTATTATCAGTATTACACTCTTACCTCTCCTGGCTTCAGTCTGGAAATAATGTAATAACGAAAATGAGAGAAAACTCTATTAAATTACCATCGCAACCCTTCGTGTTTTATTCATGCTACAGTGGTTATTCAGGAGGTAGTTTTTGTTAACAAATATTATTTAGGTATGTATTTTAATTACTGGGTAATAGAATTCAATGGAAAGAGACGGTATTCTGCAGAGTCTTCTTGTATTATTTTAAAGATTGACAAGCAGTGAGATTCTTACCTGGCTTGGCTTCACCAGTGGACCTTTTGATTCCCTTTCTGGTGCTGCATATACAGTGATACACGCAAATGGCAGAGCAGAAGAAACAGCTGCCAGCTTTGCCACCTGGGAGAGACAGCAAAAAAAGGAGTCTTAATGCAGAAATAAAAACTTCACTCCGGTAAAGTCTGGATTTTACTATTGCGTTGTGCTTGATCAACAATGGGATTAAACAAGGTGCTTAAAAAACCTTTTAGAAACCTCTTCTGTCTTATACTGAGATTTTATCAAATTACAATGGTAAAGAAAAAGCTAGAGATCGCTGACAACAGTTATGTCTAAACTATCAGGAAGAGTTTTGTGTTCAAAGCCATACTGATGCTTCCATCATCCTTTAAGGTAAATTAAGTTCTAACCTATTCAACACAGAAGTACTCCAGGTCAATGAATGACTCTTGTTTCAGCAAAACGCACCTCAGTTTTACTTACAAGAACTCTCCATGACATCAGACAAAACATCATCTCCTTTCCAATTCAGAGAACAGTTCAACTGCTGTCTGGAATAACTGTGTCGAAAATAAATGAAAATACATAGCAATAACTGGAATTAAGAATCACCCGCCTAACCTTTCAAATGACGTATGTTACAATTACACAAATACAGGTTTGGTAATGATAGCTTGATGTCTACTTAGAACAGGTTTGGGAAAAAACCCCGTCTATGACAGAAAGCTTAAACACAACTACGTGAACATTTTTAAAACGACTGCCTGAAGATTCCAACCAGAGCTGGCATTAAACACGCTGGCATGGCATGTATGGAAACACTTGCCACCACGTGTTGAGGCATCTGCAACTTTGGTAGGTTATGGCTTCTTCTAGACCAGTAAAGACTCCTCTGTTCTGTTCGTCACCTGAAGCAGTTTTGAAACTTTAAAAGTGTGAAAACAAGTATGAAAAACTTTCCCAGGATCTGCGTAGAGATGATGGTGGTAGAGTGCCAGAAAAATAGAAAAGCAGGGAAAAAACCAACTTGATTTTAAGGAAATAAAAAATCAACTTTGATATTTAAGGAAATACCTTAAATCCCTAGTATAAAACTACGACATCCTCATTGTTATCTCAGCTTTCCATCGGTAATATCCTGTCAAAGGAGTGCGATGTACTCCACAGCACTTAGTTATAATCATGAAAACACAATGAAATGCAAAAGTACCACTCTGAATGAGCTCAGGTTCATGAGACATCAGTCACATGCAGATGAAACTACTCAAGACAGCAAAACACCATCACTTCTAAAGTCAAGTGCGCGATTATCAAAGAAAAACTTTTAGACCAGTGAACCACAAAGCTGTTGGAGACCAAAGGAGGACACTGCAATGATGAGAAGACTGTTGGGAAAGAAGGGGCAAGCAGACAATGCCAGTGCTGAACGCTGTAGGATAAAGCTAAAAATTATTCTTCAGTTGCATTTTTTTTTTTTTGGCATAAGGACCTGAGGGAGGAAGCAGTGGTATTACTGGAAATACAGGTGAGAGAGGATGGCAACAATCAAAATATGAACCAAGTAACACAATAACTGTCTTTCTGATAATGTTGCTGAGAGCAAAATGCCACAGTCTGAGCTACAGAAGATTATTTATAAAGGGATGCCATCCTCCAAGAAAATTCTGTATCTTTAAAGCGTTATGAAAGGAAACTGTTTAAAAAGTATCGTAATTCAAATAGTCTATTTCAGTATATGATACTACCAAGACAACATACCAGTATTCAGTAGATAAAATTTAGAAGTGAGAAACCATGAAAAAGCTATACTGTTCACTTCACAAATTTTATTAATTTGTTTTAGAAATTCACAATGGAGTTTATTGTGCTAAGTGTGAAAAAGAAAACTATAATGGGAGTGATGAAATAGTCCAATTCCTGACTGACAGTAATTGCTTTACTTTTGGACGCCTGAAGACAAACGCATAAATGTGAACAGCTGTACTATCTAACATTTACACTGGCACAATTATTTCAAGATTTCACTTATTTCTATTGAGAACACAAAGAACTCAGGTTGAAGAAAAGCAATGTCACCTTGAGTACATAAAAGAGGCTTCACTACATTGAGTTGTCTGTCCTCTTCCTTTACCTAATGACTAGGTATAGTAAAATACCTCAATTAGCTAAGTTGTTTCTTATTAGTAAAATTATTTTTAATAAAAGTAGTTAATAAAAGCATATTGAGGTAGTTCAACATCTGCTCTGCATTTTACTACTAGCTCTGTGTTTGTCTGAATTAATGCTCTGACCTAAGCCCTATGAAACTAACAAAAGAAAAATCCCTCCATCCCTAACAGCAACAGATCCAAGTACCAGCAGTGAGAAACGCCAGGAGCCCAGATGCTGTCATCTTCTGGAGGTGAATTCACGAGGAACACAGATCTAACCATCACCAGAATCACAGATGTTAGCAACTACCAGCCTTAACGCCCTGGCTCGGGGGAAAGTCAACAGTAAGAGTGAGAAGATTTCCAGCAATACCACTGCCGCGCTTCTGGCACTGCTGTCACGCTGCAACACATAGTACCAGTAGGTAGGTTTTTTTTCACAGATGTAAAAAGCAACATTGGTTATTTCGAAGCACTGAACAGCGCAGAATAAGAGACACGGCATTATTTTTGATGAAAAGATTGAATAGTAATTATTTGCTGAAGAAATTTATTATATGCTCTCTAACAGAAAATTGTTACAGCTATGCCTTTTAATAGCAGAGCTAGAGTAAACCCAAGCAAAACAGAGTAATAAGACTGTCAAACATACCTGGATAATTCTGGCTTTAAGTCTTTGCATTTCAAACCATCTACTTGAAAGTGCTGGAATCTTATCAAAGATCAAAAATACAGATTCTATTTTAAAAAGTTAAAAAGCTACAGCACTACAAAGAATTCACTATCTTCAACTCAGAAGATGCAGAATGCACACTGAAGCATAATAAACCCATATATTTAATTTATGCTAATCTCCAAGATGTAAAGTATTGTCACTGAAACTCTGCAAACCCTGTATACTTGATTCAAGCACTGGTGCACAAAAAAGGGAACTTGTCCTGAAGGTAGAACAAGCCTCAAAACAAAAAATGAGTAATCGAGGGAGTAGGCTGTACGTAAAAACTTGATGTGTGTATATATATTAAAAATATATATATACACGCCTTCTCCATCACAAAACCAGAACCTAGTAGCCAGATTAAAATAAGATTAAAATCTTAGCAGCCACCGCACATATTTTCAGCAGAAAGCCACTACTCAAAAATAAGCAGCACAGGTTTATGGTTTTTTTTTTCTACAACTTAAGATCATAGAATCATAGAATGGTTAGAGTTGGAAGGGACCTGTCTCCAATCCTTTTGATTTATTTTTCCCAGAAGTTACACGAGACATGACAATTGTCAGAAGCTTCTAAGCCAAAACCAGTATTTTAACTTGGGAGTGTGCTTATTTATAAATCTCTAATGATGACTACAAAGAAACTCCACACGAGTGGAAGAGAGCATCCTTCCACTTCAACTGAACGGACACTCTACAGATTGTTTTTAATCTTTGTGTGCCAGACAATAACCCACGGAGAGTGAAAACTTAAGAAGAACAAAACTCCATTCATTTTTCATAGTAAATAATAAAGAACACACATAAAGCTAAGCTACGTCAGTTCAGTTACTGAATCACTCTGATTTATGTACTAAACTATGCTAATTCGAGATCACCTAGGCACACAGCAAAGCCAAATACAGTTTCTCTTTTCAAGTACCTGTCTCACAACAAACTCAATGAAAACTTAACTTTCATTCCTCCTGCTGTCCTCATTTGCATCATTATTTTCCTCGTAGATATGTACACAGTTTAAATGCTTTGCAAAAGTAAATATGAAGATTGTGAAAGCCACCTATTCATAAATTTGACTATGGAAACTGGAAAACCTTTCTAAAAATCTGAGAAAACGGCTAGGTCTTTACAGGCACACGTTCCCTGTTTAAAGACACTGAATTATCTCCACAATTAAAGACATTTTAGGTACTTGTGACCCTGTTAGTTGGGAACAGCGTGATTTTAACATCCTAGTTTCAGCGACGTATAACACCCCTACACTTTACAATGCTACTACCATTGTAGCATTGAGAGATTTCATCTCTCGAGTAGAGTGGAAAGTGTTTCAGCAGCTGTAAACAGACAAAGAAAAAACAGAAGAGAAGCACTTCTTTTATCCTCTGCTGCACACTGTAACCGCGCTCTGGAACCAGCTCTTTCCACCTCAACTTCTGCACCGAGGCAAGCCACACCGAGGCCTCTCGCTTTCCAGCGCTCCTGCAGCCCAACGCTCGGTCACAGGCTGAAGGGACGACCCCGCTCCGAGGAACTACAACGTCCTGATCCCCCCGAGCCCCGCCCTGGGGAAGGGCTGTGCGGGGTAACTGGGCACGGCGGGCCCCTCCGCGTCCCGCCCGCCGGGCCCCGTGCACACCGGAGCGGCCACCGCGCACACGGGCCCGGCCAGCTCCGCCGGTGAGGCTGCCCCTGGGCCGCGCGGAAGCGGCTCCTTCCCTCCCCGCAGCCGGCGGGGTGCCTGGGCCGGCGCTAGCAGGAGGCCGCGCGGGGTCGGGAGCTCCCGAGGGGCGGGGGAGCCGCAAGAGGCCCCGCCGCGGCGTCCCCCGGCTGCCCCGGGGCCGTGGGTGTCTGCGAGGGGGGAGCCCGGGCCGGGGGAGCCGCCGCAGCCCCGCGCCCCCTCCCGCCGGGCGGCACTCACCTTGGCCGCCATCTTAGCGACGGCCCCGCGCGGGCGGCGGGCGGCGAGCGGGAAGGGCGCGGCGCGAGGCGGGGCTCAGGGCGGGAGGAGGAGCGGGAATGGCTGACGGTGGCGGGCCCCGGGAGCGGGTCGCGACGGGCTTTGCGTTTGCTCTGACCGAGCTTCCAGACCGATTTTCGGAAGGGCGTTGGTGTGAAGCAGCCTCAGGCTGAGCTGGTGGTCGGTCCCAGGCAGAGACCCTCACTTGGCTGCGAGATCAGCCCCTGGCCCGATGCTTGGCTGCGATTACTTGTCCTAACAACAGGCGTTGGGAACACACGCGTACAAAAGAGACACGCAGAAAATATAAGTGCAGATAATTCGTTTATTGAAGTCCAAATTTACAACTGAAGTTTACAACTTTTTTTTTTTCCCCAAACAAAAACTTTGTTTGATTTTAGGAAGAATAAATGTTCTTTTTTAATAATGTACAGACTATATCTCTTAAATAAGTTAATATCTTTGAAAAAAGAGCAATATGTTCCTTTTTTAATGTTGCAGTGCAACTTACAACTTACACGTCTGTGCAATGTACCATGAGGTATATGCCCAGTGAGCAACACACAGTGAAGTTTTCCATTCATAAATTTTCATTGTAGACACACAAAAAGTTACCAAGTTAATCTGTGATAGAAAAAACGCAGCCGGTTACAGTAATTCACACAGAACTCATCTGAAAAGAGGGGAAAAAAAGAAACCTAACGTTCACTGCCTATATAAACTATCGGATCATCTCTCAACATAGACAAGTATAAAATTAAAAACACTGTTGTGAAACTGAAGAAATACTGTATTATCCAGGGGTTGAAACCTAGTTTTACCTGTTTGAGTCTAGAGCAGTTAATTTTCTCTCTCTATAGCATCAGTGAACTGAGGGACTTCGCTACGGTATCCGTAGAGCATCTGCTCATCAAAGCGCTTGAGCGAGATGGTGAGTGTAGAAAAGTTGCAGAATGCTCATAAACTGTGATATGACGCAGACATTTTCCCTGGCGTAGACAGGTGGTTTGCCATTTCCTCGCAGTTCATATCACAGCTGATTAGAAAAACAAGGCTGAAACATGGAAGAGTTGGTATTTGAAGCTTTGACACTCCAAACTTTTCAAGATGGCTCTAAAATACTTATACTTTTCATAATGACAGAAAACATATTTATTTTAGAAAGAATCAACCACAGCATAACTTCGTGATAAATAACAGTTCTGCCTCTAATACATATATACACACAGCTTGTAAACAAAAAATGCCCAAAGGTCATGGAGTCTCCATGATTTTCATACAAGGCGCTATAGATTTCTTTGTTATTGAAAACAGTCCTAGTGAAAGTTTGGTTTATAACCTCCTATTGCTACAGAAACAGTAAGAATGTTTGTATTTACAAGGAAACAAAGACCATGGAGACCCCATAGCAATATTTGCTGAAGATTTTGAGTTAGTGGGGGTTTCAAAACACACGTTGTCAGCATGTTCATTTTTAATTAACAGTACAGGTTGAACACCAGCAGTACGATACTCTAGCGCTTTGGTATTTCAACCCCTGAATATACAAAGACATTACTACAGCCTACTTCACAGTTTAATGCAAGTAAAGTGCAAGCCATAGTACAAGGGTGTCATACATTTTCATACATGTAAGCATTATCTAAAAAAGGCTTTCTATACAAGTTTTATTAGCTACTTTAGTAAACTAGACAGAAGTCACCTATGGCCCAGCAATTAATGGTCTTACAAGGATATTTTTCTTTGTAATACAGTATGTGTCAAATGTAAAAAGTTTATTAATACTAGTGCATTTCTCTTATATCCTAACCTGTTGTCTCTCAGATTTTTAAGCTGAAATCCTTGTTTCTCAGTAAAACAGAAGTCTTAACTGATAACAGGGTCTTACTGGTATTTTGGCCAGTGAACACGATTTGTTAAGACATATTTGTTTTGTGGTTGCTAGTGAAAAAAATGCAATAGAGTTAATATGTATAATGTGGCATCCTTATTTAATCTGCAGCATTCAGACAGATGCACTTACAGTTAGTAAAAAGATCTGTATTGATACCCTCACCAATGCCTGAGAATGAACAATATTCTAGAAATGTGAGGACAGAAGCTAGAGGGCCTAGCTGGTCAAACAACAGTTTGTCAACGTATTTTACCATTTTTACAACATTGCTTCCTTTCAAACACTGCTCACACAGTGGCATTAATGCGTACAGCAAAGTCCCTAATGGTCACTTTTAACACTTGTGTGTGCTTGATAAAAATAAAGATATATATGTCTGGCCTGCATTAAGAATGAATACGGTTCTTTTCCTGAAGATAATGACAGCAGTACCTGTTGGAATTTTTAAAATACTTTTATGAAGCGTAGGTCCCAGTAGTATATCAGCTACCTCAAAAACTGATAAAAGCTTAAACAATATTATTTGTAATCCTCCTCCTGAATGTGGAAGTATGGTATAAACTGTAAAATGTAGAAATTCAGCTTTAAAAAAACGCTGCTTTGTCTGTTAGTTGTAGCAAGAATAGAGAGTCGCCTGCCTACGTTAGTGAATGGAACTGATCAGAAGTACATCATGCTTATATGTAATGGCAGTCAAGAAAATAATTTTTAAAATCAACTAAGAAAATATGACTTACTAGTCTTTGTTGAAATAACACTGTATCTTCCGTTCATCAACTGATACGGCTCAGGTTTGATTTTCGGATGTGTGCCCAGTTAACGCCCATTGAGAGCCTCAGCCACACAGTGTGAATTCCTCTGGATACGAGGAGACGGAGGACCTATCCCGCAGCAGCTTGCCTGAAAAAGCTACTCTGAACCTTAGCTTTAATGAGGGAAACGTTCTAGAAGAAAAAGAACTTTTTATTCCTTAATATAAATTAATTAGCTAATATTGCTTCTTCAGTTTTTCCTGTTATTATCCATTTTTTTTGTCTTAGTGGTAAATAATAATCATTTGGCATCAGGGAAGATGGCATATTGTCTCTAATAATATTTTAAGCTCAGTCGTCTAAGGCATGTGGTATGTGGAAAATCTACAAACCTACACTCCAAGCAAAAAGGCATTGCTATCATTTGCACCCTTCTGTCTTCGCTAGAAATGCCACATTTCCCTATTGTGAAAATGAAGGAGAAATAAAAAATCCTTTCTAAGCACTGTGAGGGCAAATGTCATCCTACCTGTGCTGCCACGGAGCACGGGGCCAGTATTGCTACGTTATTGGTATTAAAGGACGTGCACGTACAGACCAACGAGAGCCGCCTCCTCCTCTGATTACAGCTGAGGTGCTGAGATGGCTGCTAAGGTAGCTCTCAGAGATCTGATATTTCAGCGAATACAGAGTAGTATTTAAACAGGAGCAGAATCAATAGCTTTGGGGGAGCATTAAATCAGTTATAATAATAAATAGCAATTAACAAAAAGACTAAGAGAAAGTCTGCTGGCTGAGGGACATTTTACCTGCAGGAATTCTGAATGAAGACGCTAACTTTAATAAGATCCAGATAAATAAAACAGATCCAAACAATCTCTTTGTGTAGTTCTGTATGTTAAGAACCAAGTTTTATCTAAGCATTCAGGCAGGAAAGCTAGTAATTTAATAAATGTATTGTACTGCTGCGGTATATTTCCCTTCATGAACTCAACAGCAGAGAATTTTTTTTTTCTCGTTTGAAACCGTCTGATCAAAACGACCATAATAATTTCAGCTGCATTGTACAGTGTGCTTAAGTACCTTTCAGTCCAGGAGAATTTGACATATTTTAATACATAAGCAAGATTTGGTGCATGGATTTTAAAATACAGTATCTGTATTGCACTTTGCATTCCAGTTATTTCAAAGATTGTGAAATTCCAAAGAATTGTGCTATGGTGACGTAAGTTACTTCCTAAAGTGCAAGTAGATTCGTACCTAGGTCCAGCAGGAGGAAACTAGCAGGGCGGGGAGGGAAGGGCTGCAGCACGGAGTTGAGTACACATGCAAGGAGTCTGACAAAATTCTTGAGAAATGACTTTCAAATGTCAGCTGACGTTTGTGAGAGAATAAAGTCTTTGTATTGCTTAAGTTAACAATTAGATTTTGCTTGCTCTAAGGCATAAGCAATGTTAAACAAACCTTTCAAACTTTTCTCCCAGTTAATCTTAACCCCATTATAGGAAATTTCTATAGTGTCTCTCTGTTCATCTTATGAATCTCTTTGATAATTTATCTTGACTATTCAGTGCAAATCATATTTGATGAGAACTGCTCTCCAAAAGCAGAATCCAGACACATAACTCTGAGAATTTCAGAACAGATGAACTCATTACACAAAAAGATTTTAGATAAGCTGTGCAAAAGTACGATCTCTCAGCTTTTTCTCATATACTTGTATTTCAGAAATGCATTTTTTAACTTTCCGAAATTAAAACTGAGATTGTCTATTTTCCTTCTATTTCCTGTTATTTTTGAGAAATATGTCTTCCTAACGATGTTTGTCATTTTCAGCTGTATCTATAAGTAGCATTTTAGAAGAGAAATAGCTTCTTGCATTGTTTACTAGGGACTTCACTGAACGTGCCCAATGGACAATTGTCATTTCTGCCTTGAGTTACAATACAGCAGCGTCTGAAATCCTTTTTGAAAGCTGTTTTAAAATCCTGTAGATCTTTTTATTCTGAAAGCACAAATCATCTTTCAGGTTTGCAACAAAAGGCATGGTTAAATTTCTCTGTGAATATAGAAAATTCAATCCATTTAACTAATTCTGTGACCATCTGTCACCGCTTGCACGTACAGTGTGAACTGGTTTCTAAATGGCTTCTTTAATTTACCCCGTTGCTTGCCTCACTGCATAGTATTTCTCCTACTTTATATGAAGGACAGGATTAAAAAGAGGTGAAATACGTAAGTTTTAGAGATCTTACATGAAAAGCTAGACAAATTCTCTCTATTTATGCTTCTGCTATTCAGTTGTCCAGTAACTACAATGTTCACATAGTAAATACATTTCAATTTATTTCCATGTTTTGCATGAATACTGCAACTCCAATAGTGGTGAAACCTGTGGTGGCAAATTCTTGTTCTCCCTACCTTTTTTCTCACTGCTTCGATAGAGTGAAGTGCATGCTTAATATTCAAGCAAAACAGACGCCACCTGATCCTTCTCCTCTGAAGTCGCTGGAGGTTTGCTATTGACTTCAGTGGAAATGTGACTGAGCTCCGCTGCGTGTATGTGAGGAGCCATTGTCTTCAGTGATTCTGAAGTACAGAGCTGATTACTTTGGCAAGGAGGCCAAACGTGCCTTCCCGTTGTATGTTCTATCCAAACGTTGTTCTGCATTTGTTGCAATGATGCTGTGACTCAATTAGCTGCGCGATGCAAACAACTCAAACAGTCAGTAATACTTCTCTGCTAGTAACATCTTAGATTGTTACAGGCTATTATTTGTTTAATCACTGCATCTACCGTGGTTCAAATAAATGCCACTGCAAATGAGAGTAAAAACCAAATCCGAATTGTGTTTCTTCAGCTGCTGTATTGGGTTTACAGGGCACGGTTTTGATAGTGGGGGGGCTGCAGGGGTGGCCTCTCTGAGAACAGACCAGGGGCTGCTCCCATGTTGGACACAGCCAGTTCCAGCTGGCTCCGAAACAGACGCACCGCTGGCCAAAGCTGAGCCCATCAGGGAGGCTGCCGGTACCTCTGTGATAACTTAAGAAAGGGTAAAAACGCCGCACAGCAGCTGTGAGAGAGAGGAGGGAGAAAAGCGTGAGAGAAACAGCTTCGTATACATCCGTGTCAGTAATAACGGAAGGGCAGGCAGTGCTTCAGGCGCTGGAGCAGAGATTCCCCTGCAGCCTGCCAAGATGACCATGGAGAAGCCGGCTGTCCTCCTGCGGCCCATGGAAGGCCACAACTGAGGAGATATCCCTACTGCAGCCTGCGGAGGACCCCACGCCTCGGCAGGTGGTGACTCCTGAAGGAAACTGCAGCACGCGGAGCGCCCACACAAGAACCGGCTCCCTCCAGAACCTGCAGCCCATGGAGAGGAGCCCATGCAGGGGAGGGTTTTCTAGCAGAAACCACGTCTTGGTGGGCATCTGGCAGCCAGCCAGGTCAGCCCACCACAGCTGCTTTGTGGAGGCTGAGCTGAACAAACAGGAGACCTTCCCCCGCTCTGGCTTTGTGAATAATTAAGCCTCCTTCTGGATACTAAGACCTCATTGGTTTTATGTTCTGAAAAAAATATCAGTGAATATCTGTGTTAAATGAAATGATGTCAACTGTATTCACATCCCCTCTGTTCTGCTTTCTAGAAAAGTTCTAGCAAGCGCAGTCAAAGAAAATTGTGAATGAGTGAAATTTATGTTCAGTAGCATTCAGAGCAATCTTTTTTTTTTTTTTTTTTCCAAGAATACAAGTATTTTCTCCAAAATCTGATTCTTAGAAATCATTCTCATCCAGGCAAGGAAGTGAAATACACTGTGTGACTTGTGTGTCTTCCCAAACCAATCAATACAGATTGGTTTTCAAATGATGGATTGAATAACTTCACCACTTGCTAATGTTCTACTAACAGTTAAAAATTATTGCCAGACATTATATAATTTTGAATAATTTACCTAGCTCTAGATGTCAGTCTACTACAGAATTTAATTGATTAGTTCACAATTTTTTTAAACTTAATTCTCATCCTTGAAGCAGCAGAGCTTTTTTGAATTTGTGACTCACAGTCATGTGTCACTTAAATTCACAGTGAAGAAACTATGAAGACCTGCAGTATGTACCATATTCAGCGCAGATGTTTTTCTTTCACCATGAAATACTTCAAATTATATTAAAATCAGTTTAAGTTGCAGCATTAGTGAACAACCAACATTGTTCTACTCACATCTGAACCTCTGTGCCACACCTGCTTGCCTGCACTCATTCACTTTAAAGGCAGGCAGAGTACGTCACAAACACAGTATCTAAACGGCGTGTACAGTACGCCCGTAGGGCCAGATCGGGATCTGTCTGCTAGATGTACAGTGGACATTTTAAGGCACACTATAGGGATTGAGTTTACATTTTGATAACTCTGTCCTTTTATTTGCAAAGATGGTCACTACCTGGAAATGTTGCAAAAATAAATGTTCATCTCTAAGAGTGGCCAATGTATTTATGTTTTAATTTCATATTTTTCTCAATAAAAAATGTGTGAAGATGTGAACTTTAGGGCATTTAAAAGTAAATGTCAACTACCCTGTTACATTTTATATATATAGATATGTCTTTCTAGATATCTAAATATATAAAATGACTGTAGGAGCTCATACTATAAGCTTAGTTTTAGTACAGTACTTTAAATATACTGGTATTTATTTTCAGTTACACTTCTGCACCGCTTCTTTCTAATGCAGAGCTTGATACGGACGTTGGTTGATAATAGCAAACAAAAAAAATTAATAAAGATTATTGTCTCATCATGCAATGTAGTAGGCATCCTGTGGCACTATTCTCTTATCCAACTTATTTACAGTACTGCTGAGTACATTACCAATAAATATTACAGTGTTTGTCTGATTCGATTTTTCATGGCACCCAGCAATGACCCGGGATATGCGTCCTGTCACACGTGAGTTTCGATGAAGGAGTGCGTATGTGTCAGCATTGGTGCTGAGGTGGCAAGTTCAGAGGCTCCATTTTGAGATTTCACGGCAGCACTGTACTCACAAATGTCCATGAAAAACTCATAGTTCTTTAGTTTCCAATCTTTAAACTTCTTTGATGTTAAGTTGGGATCGTCCAGAAGGCTGTTGATAACTGTGAGGTCCCCTTCCTTTGCCTATCAAATTCCAGAAAGACACAGGACATGTCAAAATGAGATTTATGCCACATTTTGTATTTCGGCACTTTATTCCTCCTTTTCATTTTAATGCAAAGTGCTAGGGAAACTACTGTGGACACTTGAATCATTTACCTGTACTCAGGCACTATTACAGCTTAAACTGTCTGACACCTCAGTCCTTGGCACTTTCTACAATGTGCCTATAAAGACTGCCAAGTATTTTTTTTTTCCCCTTATGCTGGAACATGTTTGTTCTCAAGTATTTTTAGTTTCTTTGGAACTTAATTCTAAAGCTACAAAGAAAACCTCATCCATGGAAAATGTTAAGAGATTATACTTTTACTAGTTTATATGGCTCCTACACAAGATTAACGATAAAGCCTTACTTTTAAAGTGCTCTTGAGAACTCTGATGTGGTGAAGCTTGTCATTGATAACCGGATCATTACATCGCTTTACAAAAGACTTGCGGAACTCCTGCTTGGTGGAAGGACGCTGCTCTCCAAAAGCTGACAGACTAGCTTGTTCCAGAGATTTGTATAGCTCTTGCAGACCATCTGTATTTTCTCCAATTTCTTTTACATTTTCTGAAATAATATAGATAAAGGAACTTCACAATAAATCTGATCATTCAGATTAAATCTCTAAATCCAGCAAGCAATAATGCAAATTCCTGTATAAGGCAACCCTATAACACAGTCTTTCAATTTATTTTTTTTTATAAAACAAAAACCTTTTGATCAGCCCCAAAGCTATATTCTTAGCACTACATCCAAGCATTTTAAGTGCAAACTCTTGTGTAGTGACTGATGAATTTGCCAACGTGTAACAGTTCAACCACAAAAACCTTCCTGAGAACAATGCCAATTTTGCTCTGGCTTTCAATGGCAGTAAAGAAGATCAGAACATCTCCAAAAGCTTACCTTCTGCACAGAAACTATTATGCCTTCTAATAAGAACTTTTTCTTCTAGCTTGTCATCTGTTCCTTCTATAGACTTTACACGTCCCTTATCCCTGACATCTCTGTTTCGTGGAAGGCTTTGACTGCGTTGCTTCTGTGGCCTGCTGTGCGAGCTGTGCCCCCTTTGACATTCCACCAAAGGGAAAGGCCCGTCCTGCTCATAATTATGACGTCTTTGTACTGGTAGTGTTGCTTGTCTTCGTTTTTCCGGTGACATTCCAGGCCGGCCACTCGTGTACTCGGCATCAGGAGGAACAGTCTGAAGAAAATGGAGCCCTGAACTGGTTAATGGAGTCTCTATCAGATCCTGCCACGAGCGTCTTTCTCGGTAGGGTGGTCTGCATCCTGATGAGTGGGTGCTTCCTGCTACATCTTGCCGAGAATCCTCGGCAGAAGAATGAGAATATGTGGATTCACTTGAAAAGTGTCGGCCGTGTTTGGTTTCGGGGAATGGACTTGAAGAATTCACCTGAAAAGATAGAAAAGCATCTGACTATAAGACAGAGTTTTGAACAGACCCACGAAAATGACTGGAGTGTAGAACATTATATGATATATACTAATAAAATGGACTGATGTGTGTGTTTTGATGTGTCATAGTATGAACCCCTGGTAACAGAACGTAACTAGCAGTGAGATCTTGTATGCAAGTGCTATGTTTTAACCACTCCCTATTCTTGTTTTGCACATTCTCTGCCCGTGAGCAGCTCCTGCTGGAAAGAACAGTATAATACTGGTGCAGGTTTCCTGAAGACCTGTCCAGTTTACACCCAGTCCAGCAGTGTGCTGTGAAGACATGACAGTTCCCAAAAGAAACCACAACTGGATTTCCTTTCGGTTTGTTTGCTTTGGTTTGGTTTTTTTTTTTTCCAGAGGATAAGTATCCAGCCAAACAGAAAAAGAAAACTTCAGCACCCAGGAAGATTTTTTAATTTTGAGGGACTGTTGAACTTCTCAAATTATTTTAATTCTGCTGGGCCTGTGTATAATTTTAAATTCAAAAACAAAGAGAAAGGCAAAAAAGTGGAAAAACAGAAAGGGAGGGGCTTAACCTGTATCCCAGTTGATAAAACAGCATCACATGGGTGAAAATCAGTCTGAACTTCACCCATGTGATGCTGTTGTCTCAGTCAGTCTTTCTTTGGTTCTGGCTGTGTGAGGATCGTGTCATTCACGCTGAAGAAAAATCTGAAAGAAAAATAGAGAACAGTCCTGTCTGCGCTTAGAAATATAGAATAATTATCACAGCCTATGTTCCATGTAATAGAAATGTTCTTATTTGCTACTAGAGCCTTCTTCTCATATACAAAATATTTTTCCCCCTCAGTTATCAAAACTTGTCTGTACATAATATATTAGAAGTATTTTTATCAACTATTTAACATCTTACGGTGCTAACAGAAAATACTGTCACTACTACAGTATTGTACATAATGCTTCATATTGTAAAAAACCCCTTACCTCTAGAGGTATGTTCTTAAAAAAAATGTTTGTACTAGAACATGATTACTGCATGAATGTGAGCTAGTCTTAATCTCTAGCAACCAATTTCCAATATTCATACTTGAAAACCAGTCTCAGTTAATACAAACTATCCTATCCACCACATTCTTCTCATATTCTGCAGTAAAGCCAACATTTGAATATTCTGTTCATAATATTAGGTGTAGTCTCCCAACATATTTTCAGTCTGGGGACATATCTGCGCAAGGAGACATTTACCTCTCCTTCCTTTGGAATTGACTTGTTATGGAGACATTCATGTCTCAGCCCATGAGGATCAGCAGGAATTTCACCCTTACAACGAGATCCATCTTTGTTCTGCCTTTTTGGTGATTAAATATTCCAAATCAAGGAAAATGCAAATCAAAGCAGACAGACATTTTTGGTGACCTACTGTCAAATGCAACATTTCTAACTCACTGAGGGTGTTCGGTGATAGGAGTCACACAGTGTGGAAGAGCCTTCCTGCTTCAGGGTTAAAGAGCCATCGATGTCGTCCGGGTCGCTTTCACTCCAGTAATCTGCTAACAAAGCATTCTGCGTTTCACTCATGTGCTTTTCCACACGAAAGCGGGTCCCACATTTTAAAAATATCGTTGGCATGCAAAGGTAAACATTTAACAGTCACCTAGGTGGCTTGGCAGTCGCTGAGGAACAGACTGGTGACAATGTCTGGCACCTGAGATACACAGATGTGCAGAAGAACCTTCAGATGTTTTTGGATAGGGTTACAGAGAGCATGGTAGGCATCTAACTCGCACTGTACACAAAAACCAGCTTCTGGTCATTCTAGGTGCCAAAACAGAGCTGAGCCTCAACACTTAATTATGTCAGAATAACGGGTTCCACCATGGGTGATGGTGAAAAAGGCAAGGCTGGCACCTGAGCTTAGGAGATGCAAGAACGGTTCTAAAGCACTTAGTGACCCATGTCTGTGACGTCTCCACTTGCTCCAGGGCGATGATCATACCCGATGGCTGTGACCTGGGAGATCATACCTCACCCTGAACCTCTCATTCTCTTTATCACTCGTTTTAAATATTTCTTAAAATTATTACTGAGGATTCTATTCTATCTTTGGTGGTGGCACCAATAAATATAGTTCTTCAAGGACATGGATTCTTATGAAAACTGATATTTTAAAAGATACGTCACGTATGTTAATAAAGAAGTCAGTTATGACATCCAACTTTGTTCAAATAATGAAGAGATAGGTACTCTCTGCTCTTTTCTCCTCATTATAGTCTCTGAAGCATTACCTTCATCTGGATGAGTATCCTTGTCATCAGGTGTATAGCCAATCGCTGCGAGACCCAAACGATTCATCCATCTAATAGAACAATAAAAAATGAGGGAGAGAGATACTTAAGTGGAGCATCTACTGTAAATCTGAGGGCAGAAACATTCTTAACATTTGGAGAAGTTCAGGGGCAACGCTTAGTCCAAAAATGGAACGCTGTTCAGGCAGTTAAAATAACAATTCAGGTGTGTTTGGTGGTTAAGAATTTTAAGTGAAGGATGCTCATGTACAATACAGATGTACTTGTGGAGTTCTGTTCACATCTGCTGGAAGATGACAGCATTCCACAGGTTATTTGCTAGTCTAGATTCATGATCCTGGTGATATAAACATTTAGGCTTGGTAAGATGCAATATCAACGTTATTTTCCTTTGATTTTTTTTTTTTTAATACAGAATCTTAAGTTTCTAAAACAAGACTTGATAAATTGAAAGCACTTCGACATTTGCTTTTCACATTGGATATTCTGGTTTCTTTTTTTATCCCCAAAAGTAATTAGTTTGATCAAAAATAAGATTCTTTGTTTCATAAGGACAATATTATAGGTTATTTTGGGGAAAACACCTTAAGAGTTTTTTTTATATAAGATTACTGTCTATTTATACAATATATAATTGAAAGACAGGAAAAAGGAAATTAGCACATAGAGAGCAAAGGGACTTCTTAATGTTCAGCAAATGGAAAATCAAGATTCAGCTTATTGTCATCAAGAAGGAAATAAAACCAAAGAAAAAAGCGCTATTAATAGACATCTCTAATGACTGGAACGCATTCTTAAGTATTCCCTTACTCAGTAACTAAATTATTTACTATGTCATTAATTTCCTAGTGTATTGCACGTAAGTGTTTTCTAGAAGCGGCTCTTTTTCCTTTTTTAACGCTGCAACATAAAATTTGTTAATAATTATCTTCTTGGTTAATGAACCCTATCATGACAAAAACATCTTTCAAAGACTTCAGGAAAGACATTAGTAAACAATACATACTATTCCATACGGACATGCTTTCTGTAGATTAAAATGAGAAAACTATTCAGTGTAATTCTTTCTCACTTGTACCAGAAGAGAAAAAAGCTTCTAAGGACGTATGTGAATGTATTATCAGTCTCATAGCACAGCATATGCAGGATGGTGTACGCAGCAAGGAGGCAGAAAATGAAGGAAGAGTGAACTCTCCGCTAAAAATAGCACACAGTTCAGCACGTATTGATCTCCGCAGTTGCTCAGAGCGATGATCTCCATCAGTAATATTGGATAGAACACTGACTCATTGCATGGCCTTCAGGAAATGGTTCCGCATATCTGATGACTTTCCTAAGCATCCAAAGGGGACAACAACATTTACTTCTTACTCACAGGGAATTGTTATAGGGTTTAATTTACTTGCAAAATGATAAGAATTTAAAGAATGGCACAATAATACCGCTTTGCCTTTCAGGATTAAACTAGAAGTGAGCAAATTGGAAATAAAAATGGAAATGATGATTAGTTTTTGCAAATATCAACTGCGGGGTTCGGGCTGCTTACAGAGACATTGTTTGTACCAACATGTCAATAACTCATCTTCATCATGAAGGAAGTAAAATTCAAATGGATTAACAGGTTTACTGAAAAGCTCATTTTCTACAGTGCTCACCAGCATAATTTCATTCAACAAATGGCATGCTGATTGCTTGACATTTGCTTCTCTTGAAAGGCGTATTCTTTATTGCAGTGACTGAAATGACATCACACCCTTGCTCATTATTAAGCATTTGTATTCACTATTTTTTCAACAGTTGTTCCTGATTTTCTAAACTCATTAGCATTGAAGCAAAGTAGTTTTAGTCATGCTTTACCATATGCCTTTGGCAATTGAGCAGAATGCCTCAGCGACTTCAGCTAAGGTTCTGCTTAAGCACCGATGATAAATTAGGACTCCTTACCATTTTCAGATTTAAAACAGACTCAGCCATTTTGGTGGTCAGTGCATCAAAATTCATATTGTCTTAAATTTCTTGCCAAATTTATCTTGTTGCTCATTGTTAATCTGCGGGTTTCAAATTATGCTTCTTGGAAGCACGTATAGATAACCATCAAGGTGTTTAACATTAACCTTCAAGAGATCACGGATGTTCTCAGCATATACAGAGTATCAGCTCTACTCGTACGGCCTCAAAGTCCAAATCTGGCATTAGCAGAAGGCAATCTTCCTTCTCCAAGGCTGCTCAGATTTTTCCCTTACAAAGGGCAAGAAGATCCTCAGCTACAGTTACAAGTACTTTCTTACCTCAATTCCCAGAATTAAGAGTTAGCTTTCTGTCAAGACAATGGAAAAGGTTATCTGATGACATTCAGTGGCTGATAAAAATCTCTTTTGATAAAAGAAAAAGAATCTCAGTCTTAGGTTTTATGTTTTTATAAAAAGCACGGGTGAATGTTTTTGAGGGTGATCATCAGGAGTTACAGAAGTGCTGAGATTACAGATCCTTTTCTTACAGTTGTTTTTTTTTTTCCCAAGGAAATGCAATCTCAGTTCAAAAGGAACGCTGTGTAAACTTGATGAATTTGCTTGATAAGCAAACCATTTTTGTTTTTAGTAAGAAAACAGGCAGTCAAGGTTATAAAAATTCTCTGTGGTAAGCTTGGAAACTCAGCCCCTTGGTTCTGAACTCTGCGTTGAATGCCTTGTAGGCAAACGTCAGGTTTCGGGAAGGCTGCGGCAGCGTGTGTCAGAGTTGGAGTCTCTAAGGAATAGACGACTGCCTGTTTAATCGAAGGTCGTGCAGTGCAAGACTACATGCTACACCTGGCAAGCAGCTATAACTGCTTGTGAAAAAACCCTCAGGAGATCGTTTGTCTAATTTGGTTTATATAGCCATTCCCCTAACAGCAATTTGAATTTCACGTGATCACAGAAAGACATGAGACTTTCTGGCAGGTACGTGTATAGCAGTCTTACGTTTACATCTCTATATATCTCGGCCCTCTGAGGCAGAGTTGGAGTCCTCTTCCCCTCCCAAACCCTACCTTTTTTCTTTGATAATTTCAACAACTCTTTTCTTTTGATAATTAAAAACTTAAACAGCACATTTCACTAAGTTTGAGTCTGGGCTGCTCAGTGAAGCACAGGGTTTGCATTCTAGATAGAAATGAGCTGTGATGGAAATGGAGCCACACTAAACATCCCAAGGATACCTTGCTACAGCGTTTTACCTTCAGTATCGTACATCATCTCCATAAGAATTAACATCTACCTTACTGAGGTACATCGTAACGTCTTACGAGGGACCAAGAAGTGTATTAATTATTTTTGATTGCCTGTACCTTAGCAAACCAAGTGCAGAGAAAGGTAAGCCTCAAGTAGAGTCATCTAAATACCTAAGTTTTGTACTTTGTCTCAATGGTTTTAATTCTACAGAATCAGAATTGGCTTTAATTAATTCTGTTGATTACAAACAGGCACTGTTGTCATTGCTTCAGGATAAAACAGAGCTGTGTGGCAGGAAGTTGAGTTAAATTTACTGCGATAATTCGGGTTAGTACCAGGGGATGACAGCCCAGGGCCTCTTCCAAGAGTCTGAGTCTACCCCAAGGCCTGGAAAGTGATGATTACAAAGGCACTGAGGGCAGAGATGAACTAAGTCGTTGTGACAATAATCGAAACTTGATACTGAAGAGTGAGGCATGCCTGAAGTGCTCTGAATTGTCAGGAGCGCATTCTCTTACTGATCATTTAATAAAAGCACTGGAGAAATGTTAAGGTGGACCAAAAAACTGGGGAAACAATTTCATATAGCTTCACTGACCTAACACTATTAAACCCAAGAATGTGCTGTTACTCATTGTGCAAATGCAGTGAGGTTCTGTTTGCTGCTTTAATTGACTCCTGCCCAGTACGGCGATGAGCCAGCGCGAGGCAGTGGGAGGTTCTGGGACCGAAGGCGACAGCAGTTTTCCAGCAGCACCACACTTCACCCACCTGGCTGTTCCGTTCTACAGGCCAGAGTGAAATAGCACGTGTGAAAAACCAAAACAACTTGGAAAATCTGTTATGATAAATTTGAGAGAATTATTACATTTAGTGTAGGAGAATAAAAACCAAAGGCAAGGGAGTAACCCTTTTTTTAAAACATAGCTGCAAGCCTGTTATTTTTAGGGGTATAGTTAAAATCATTATAGTTAAAAATATGGAGAACAGGTGAGGAAGCAGTGAGTTTCTGTGGCTCAGATAAGTTTTATCTGCTAATATCCTCAATGCTGGATACACTTACTGCATATACAAGATGGCTGGGATATAGAAGAAAGTATTTAATTCAGGTGAAAAAGTAAGTAATGGATATATCTTGAAAACATAAAAATTCAAGATAAAGTCTATCCACTTTCACTATTTCTTTCTGTTAATATTTCATTTAACCAATGAAATATTGAGGCATTAAAGGATAGAATAAATAGTTATACATCTCCTTTCTTGCATCTTTTCATCGATGCTTGCACTTGTATGTCATCTCAGGCTTGTATTATAAATCTTTCAGAGCAGGAATATATCTTTATTTGCTTCTGAGATTGCATCTACACTTGAGGTTATCTGGTTAAAAGGAAAAATCAGAACCAATGGGAAAGGTAAATTTTACTTAATCAAGTTATCTTTAAGTCTATTAAAGTACAGATTCCCTTGAAGCATCTATTTCATACATAGAAATTATTCAGTTCAATTTATATTTAATTTCTGATTAAAACCTTTGTATTGTATTTTTTTTACATCAGTGGGATAACTGGATCCCAGAATTCACTGTAAAATTCTTTGCAACACAGAGTTATATTTTAAAATTTATTTTGTACTTGTTCTTTCTGACCAGTCTTTTTGCGGACACCTAAAAAAATCACTATGTTGCCCATTTCAGTTCCTAAGGTACATTATTTTCACTATTTTCTAAGGTGGGACAGCTAATATATTTATTTAACAGAATAAAGGCTCCTGTAATAGGTATGGCTAAAATGATGCCTTTATTTTTCTCATCACAAAAGCAGCCCAGAAATGGGACTGCTGTCTCACAGTGAAGGACAACACCGAGCAGAGTCTTCAATGAGCTCATCTCTCCAAATATATCACCTCTCAGCAGCCTGTATTTCTGCTGCTTTATTTGTCACAGTTGCTGGAATTTGTTAAGTAAAATCATTCATGGGATAAACTGTAAGTACTCTCGGATTTGATAATTTGACATAACTCTGTTGAGCTTGTTTCATGCATTGTCTTCTTAGATTTGTCAGGCTGGAAAAATATGAAAAGAGCCCCAGACATCTTAAGGGTTGACAAGTGAACCATGGCAATTTATGCCCTCTTTGCATCTGCATCTACTTCATGCACTTAATGGCAATTTTTTTTTTCTTTCTTTTTTTTTTTTAACTTCACCCTGTCGGCCAAATGCACAACTATGCCTTTGTAGTCAGAAGTCTGGTTGGGTGTTTTGGTGGTTGTTGTTTTTGGGGTTTTTTTTTTTTGGTGGATGATATGCAAAAAATTTCACTCCTACTGTAGCAAATAAATTACCCTTTGGGTAATAAATGAAATAGCATCTTACTGTATAAATATAGTAGTTTATCACAGAGAACATAGACACAGTAACTTTATGATAGGCTATAATTTAAAATAAAACCAATAATAAACCCTAAGGAGATCTACCAAAACAGTCACAAAAACTCACTCAGCAGGAAGTTCTCTTGCCAATTTTTGAACACATTTGCAAACACATTTGTGGCAGCACTAACACCGCTCAGGCAAATCAAAAACACGTCATCGTTATGTCAAGCTTGGAGTTTCAAGCTGATGCTTAAAGGAATCTATCAAGAAGACAATAAGGTATTTTCTTAGTCAAATGTGGCTACTGGGTTTCTCCCTACTGTAACCTTTCCTATGGGATTTACCACATTGCTCTGGAAAATTCACAAAACTTTCTGGGCATCCACTCGCAGGCAAGTACAAGGTGCTGCGTGCATCTACCGCTTCCCATACAGCCTGATGTTATAAACGCTTCAAATTTTGCAGTGTTAACTTCGCATCTCCAGTATAATAGCACAATATGTGACTGTAATGCATGTGCATTCATTACAGAGAGGTACAGCTCTGTAATCACAAAATTTGCTATATTAAATGCAGTTGAACTGTTTGACTCCCAGAAGAACTATACCAATTCACAATGGTATTATTTACAGCAAAATTTGATTAAGCTAAGTTTGTAATTTAAACTAGTGCAGAAAGCCAATGCAAATCCTGCCTCCTGTGCATTAGGGATAAATTCACACCTGAATGCTGATTTGGACTGTGGATTGAATAACTGCCTTTGTGTATTGCAAGCTCCTTCAGCGTAATGCCATCAACCAGTCCTTCTCAAACTGTCTTAAGGGGGAGATGGTAGCTCACAAGTCTGTGGTAAGTAGTCCATGAAGTGTAGTAAGGAGGAGTTACGTGGCTAGCCAAGAACAGGAGATTTTGAAGACTTACAGCTCTGTACCAGTGCTTTCTGGTGTAGTATTTTCCCCAGGCTGTAGCCCTACGATTGCACTGGTCACCCCCATATACACCAGGGACATCCAGTCTCTGGGGCCTGCAGCTAATTCTGATCAGAAAATGGTTTTATTTGTGCTGCAACTCATGAGCTTTTATGTGAGAATGATAAATTGGAGGAGTGAAATGGCCTCGGGCACCGATTATTTTTCCTAGATTTGAAACAAGTTTATAGGAACATAAAGGAAGAAGGGGAAAACCTGCTATTTATGTTTACCTACAACACTACTGGGAAGCTCCATTTCAGGGATTTCTGTTTGAAAAATACCTTCATTTTCTGCAGAATTATCTCCTTGCTTTTCATCAGGTAAGGGACTGAGTAATAACTTACTCAGCTCGTTTTCTTAAAGAACCATTAAATTAGGACAGACAGATCTGACATGATTGCTCTCCTGCTCGCTTCTCCAAGAACTCTTGTTGAAGAGCGGCAATGTCTAATAGGGGTGTACGTCTGAAATGTTTAGGTGCCAAGATCTTTTCTTAAGTGTTGTCTTATTTGTAGGTGAAGACTGACAGTAAATTAAAACTGTAAAAGATGCATCGATACTGGCCCATCATCTGAGTTGGCCGAGGTCCGTCAAGGAGACTAACATGCCCTAAATTTAAGGAAGACAGCTGAATGAATTTCAGCGATAAATGAGATGGTTTAGGGAAACCCTTGAGTAACTCACTTGGTTATATTCCATACATAAAAATATAAAGAATTTGCACCCTGAAATTTGCTTGCAATCAACAGAGATTTAATTCAGAATACTTCAGTTTTCAAACGGTTTCTTTTAAAATTACATATTGTGTTAGAAACTTTAAGATCTTTACTTGGAAAATACTGGAAGTGACCCCTACAAAATAAATGATCATTCTGCTTCAGCGGGTGGCAGATATTTGTTATATTTTTGAATGAATGCAAAAGATTTATGGGAGTTATTAAAATGGCAAAGTTAACCCAGTTATTCAAATCAAATGTGATCAAATTATTCAGCCTAAAATAGGAACTTTTTAAAATTTAATATTTGGAGTCCACGAGGAGATTGTAAATGTGCTGCACTGCATACTTCAATCACATGAAAGTGTTAAATAAAGTAGATATTGTAAAACAGCTGAATATTAAATTCAATGCTAATTTCCTTAGGAGTATTAAAGCCATAAACAGGTTAAGCATGGCATGGCAATAGACGAAGCACTTCTGGGAAATCAGGCCTGTAACAAGCTCGGAGTACCCCGTGACCGTGGCAAGCAAAAGATGAGTTCATCAGTTTCATTATTAATTCATTTCTAAGAACACGACTGTGCTCATGTAAGACCTGACAAAACAGCGTGAGCATTAATTTTGCAAACCGACGTCCGTCTGCATCATGCAACACAGCAGGCAAAATTCAGCTGCACAGAGTAACTCTGTCTGCTACATACAAATCAATTACTACCCGGCGGTATACAATTCTTTCAACAGCAACGCGGTATTAAAGGCGGATTAAAATATTCAGGAGTGGAAAATAATCATTAAAGCGTGACTTTGAAGTAAGAAACCGTAAAACAGTTGTTAAAACAAAAGCTGGTGGTAAATGCAGCCGAAGAAGGGGTATACTTTCCACGCATAGTGAATAAATAAATAAATCCTCTCCATATTAGAACTCCTTTACTTTTCAGAGCTACCCTTCTGTCAGCATAGAAAATCCAGTGAAATTTGGTGGTGACAGCAGGAGTGGGAGATACTATGCAGAGTATTTGTCCTACTTCCTCAGATTTCATGGTTAGAAATTTGCTGGGAATACAGAGTTTTGTGAAATCAATATTTTAAGGGCATTTTTAATCTATGAATCTTGCTCACTCATTTCAAATTTCACACAGGATATCTGGGAGAAGGAATTCCAGGAAGCACGTAAAATGCTGCAGGGGATGCCCATGGATTTTACAGAGGCAGCATAGTAATCCATCATTTGGGTTGTGGAGTGAATTACAATTACTCTACGGGAACAGCATTTCTGAAGGAAAAATACTGCAAAAAAATACTTCAGGAGGAAGTTCACCCTTTGCCTTTTCTCATGGGAAGCAGATCCAGAAAGTCAGGAAATGGGGTCTCGTGAACTCCCAGCTAACACGGCAGCACGGTACAGAAATACACCCGGGCACCTTTCCGACTGTTATTCTCCGCGAAGGCTGTAAACTGCCATAGAGACAGCGTCGTCGGCTCCCCAGGGGAGAAAAATCAATGCAGATTGTAAGAGCAGTTTATTGAATGTATGTCAAGACTTCCTGCCTTTCCTTGAGTCAGAACATTTTATGGTATAACAAAAGTATGATCAATGGCACTTCAACAAATCACAGCTACCAAAGTAGCTAAAATCAAGAGAGAGAGCATGCATAGCTAAAAATAGCAGCAGATCTCCACTTCAGCTTTGGAGCAAACAAATCTCAGCCACATTACGTAACTGAACAATGGAACAGTATTAACTTTGAAAGAAACACTTTTCAGCAAATGGATATCCTAAAAATGAGAGCTAGCCACAGTGAGATACCCCTGCGAACTGCACTTCATCATCATCATCAGTGGAGGATGAACTAGCCTGAAGTGTTTGAATACAGCCAGTCTTATACATCAATGCAGTATTTCTTGAAGGGCCATGCAAGCCACAGAATATAAATGTTCAATTTAAAAATAAATTTTGGACATTAGTATTCCAAATAAAAAAGTTCAACTATATCCTGAGGTAGTTGTGTCTTTCTAAGTCTGTGAAGAGAAAGAAGTAACTAAATCTTAAAGTTCCAGCAGTCTACGCCAGGAAAGATGTAAGACTTCAAAGTATGGTAAGGTTGTGCCATGTGTCCTTGCTTTTTACCTCAGCTGGGAATAAACAAATTACTGAAGTAACAGGGGGAGGTAGAACATTTGACTCTGCCTTTGAGGATCAAAGGTACCTCCCCACCTTTATCTAACCTCTGCCTCCATCACTGAACAACAAAATAGAAGCAGGGAGTAATTTAGGTTAGAAGAGATCTCAGGAGGTCATCTGCTCCCACACCCCACCCACAGCAGGGCCAACCTTTGATCTTGGATCAGGTTGTTCAGGGCCTTGTCCAGTCAAGTTTCGAACGCCCTCCCAGCATGTTCAAGGACACTTAAAACCACACAGCAATGCCAACAACCTCTGTTCCTTTTTGAGAGGGTGATGCAATGAATAAAATTCATTGCTACTGTTTTTTTTTCTGTTGTTGGGATTTTTTTTTTGTGTTGTTGGGGTGTGGGGGAGGGACGAGTTGGTTTTCGGGGGTGGTTTTTTCTTTGCTTGTTTGTTTTCTCCAAATTCTGGCATGATAAATAAGTACATCTCATTAGTTCAATCCCATTCCTGTTAAAAAAATACTTCAAATTGCTTTTCTCTGGTTTTAGGTCATGTCACATTACTGTGGATTTTCAAAGAACTATAAAATATCCTACCCATCATGCTCTTAAGCATGAGCTTTGGTATGTATGCATTGTTTTTACATACCAGAAACATTTATCCCACATTAATATTTCTGACATTTCTTGATCAACAAAAAATTCAAGTGTAATAAACTTTATGCCCATTAACAAACAAGAATTCTAATGAACGTAGATGAGACCAACACAACTTTTCTAACACACCGTTGCAGAATTGTGACATGTGGCATGACCGAAAATATCAACAAAAGGAGCCACACAGCGTAATGTATGTATTAAATTAATGGAGGACTAAGTACTGAGAATGCTATCACTCAGCATTCCATCACGCTCCAAGAATATATTGCTAGGTGAAATATTATTTTCAACTATTGGAGTGCCATGATAAAGAATGTACCATGATAAAGAGGAAACGTAACTTACCTGTTCATTTCTTCAAGGCAGTCTGTTGCAAAGTAGAAGCTCTTTATTTTGGGGTGGCATGCTTTGAAGGCACTAGAAAACAAGCACAAAGAATAAAAAAATACCTTTTCTTTCAGTTTGCCTACAAATATGCAAGACTGACCTGCTCTATGATTCTTCGGCACGTTACAGGTTTTGTAGGCATTTTGAATCTTCAGTTTGAATTTTGCTGGATAAACTTTAGACGGATTCCTACTGATCTGATTACATCTACATTTGTGAGCCTAACTGCTACTTGGTAAAAATTTCAAAAGTCCTTGAATTACTTAGAAATGGAAATCCTTTCCAAAACCCCTGATATTACCTCCCCGCCTTTGGATATTTTAAATTTATGCAAAGTTTGATTTGTAGAATGCAGTTCTTTGAAAAGTGCAAGCTGAATTAGAAATCACCGGAACAGTTCCAAAAGCATATCACAACAGGTTTAACTGAACTGCAGAAGTCTGTGCTGTTTCACCCGTGTAACCAGTCCAGTATCAGTAGTCTGGTGCCCTGTTTTCTTGGCTACACTGACCCGAGGTACTGGGTAGCAGCACGACAAGAGGCAGCTGTAAGAATGACATTGCTCTGTGCATCGCTTAGATTCTTTCTCCTTCCTCAAGTGTAAATTCCTTCACCGCTTGGCCAGAGTAATTGGCCTGATTCTCACGTCAGGCTGGCTCTGTACAGACATCACGGCATTGCACTGGGGTCTGTTCTGACTGCATGCATGAGAGAATAATCGAGCTCGACATCTGACAGCAGGGGTGGTTATAGCTCCCGTAAAAATGCTTTTTATTAATGCTTTTATATGGTATAATCTCTAAGTTCTCCCTCAGTTGAGCAGTTATTTGAAAACTGCTAAGAACAATAATCATATTTTTTACTTTTTTGTGTGTGAATATAATTAAAAGGAGTATTGCTGTCAAGGAAACCACAAACATAGAGCATTAAAGACTATTATTTTGATTAGTTGGCAAATGTTAAAAACCCCACACTAACATTCATAACATTTACGTTAAAATACAGACATTTATCTGGTAATTACCAGATGTAAGAATGAGATTAGGAGTCATTACAACAGCATTATGAAAAACCTGTGATGTCATGTATTAATAGCTTAAATGCAAAGGAGTGTTTTATTAATTACTATGATTTATTGCAGTTTTCAGAGACAAAAATGAAAGAAGCTTCATTTGAGCACAGTTTCTCATATATATTATTAATACAAATGTGTACAGTAACAAGTTTTCCTAGCAAAAGTTCTGCAGAAGAATGAGATAACAGCAGAGTTGTATTTCTGTGCAGTTTCCTTTTCCCTGAGATTAGAAGTATCTTAAGGGCAGGTTTACCTTTGCCCAGCGGGTTATCAGAAAACATCTTAATTCCATACAAGAGCTTTCAGAGGTATTTAAGCACTGTTTTGGCACCTGGACATTCACAATTTCAACCGCAGATCCCCGTCTCCCTGGCCACTTGCATTGTGCAGCTGAAAATAGTGCATGGGAAATCCCGAACAGGGAGGCACCTTTGCTGCTGCCCACTAGATGGCACAGGGCAGTTAATGAGATGTACTGATAACGTGTTAACGGAAGAGATTTTCCTCATTATAGAAATATATTTTATCCGATTAATATAATATGATTTTAGTGTCAAATATTCTTGTCATTCTTAGTCTCCCACTTCTTACCGCAGGAGTTTTTAACCCCCTTGTGCCAGCTGACTACAACAGCTCCAGCTGCTCTAGCAAAACAGATGATATCTGCCTGTGAATAAGGAATGCGAAACAGTTTTGTGTATGTCTGTGCATACACACATCTATTAGAGCGGTACATCACAAGTTAATTATACAGTAATTAACAAATACTGTACCTCCTTACAGAAGTTCCTTACAGAACTTGATTTTTAATACTCAAAATAGAAAGTCATTACTAAACGAACACTTCTGCATCGTTATACTATTTAAGCACGATATGCTAGTTTCCCAGATGTGTTTTTTGCTGCAATGTCAGCACTCTGTTTTCCGTTGATCTGAATTCTGTGCAACATCTCCACGTTCCAGTGTTCCACTTGCACAAATGTATTCTAGTTCTGAGATCTAAGCATTGGATTATGTGGTGGATCTAAAGATTCTAATCCTCTTGATTAATCTTGTTAGAATATCACATGATGGAGTTCCTGCTTGTAAATAGGATTATTTTCCTAGACAGGAAATCTACATACGTAAAAGCATTAAAATGCCAATATTGAGGTTTCAGAGTCAACCTTTTAAAGTTAGAATGCCAGAGTGAGTGTGATAAACAACTTAAATTTGGCTCCAGTATGCTGTTGTAACATGATACAATCTGTGATTACGTATTTGAATATTACCTTCTCACAGCAACCCTGCCCCAATTAAGCTACAGGGTGGACTTGCTAGCGAGGTGAATCAGGACTATGCAACAGATAACAGGCTCCTTTCTGTAGGACTCCCCTCTCAGTTGTTATGGAATTTGTGAATGTGTCATAAAAAGGAAAAAGCAAGAATTTTTTCAAGGATAAGGCAGTGAAATGCTGCAGGTCATCCTGATTAGGCAAATGAGTTCTCCTGTGCTGCTAAGTCACAGCAAACAGACTTAATGATTGGGTACTACACAAATGTTCCTTAATATCTTTTTGTCTGATATTCTGATAATTCACTGAGATGGAGAGCGCTCACAGCTGCAGTAATGCATTGTGCTGTTGTATATGAAGAAAACAGGTCTTCGTTGTTATGAAATGGAGATCCCAATTCTGTGGAAACTTTTGATTTAAATGCTTTGCAGGTCTGTTTCTGGCTGCAAAATGTGACAATAAATCCATCTTCATCTCTCAGAAGTGTCACAAAGATTATTATTAGAGAAGCATTTAGATACAGTAGCATTAAGAACTGCAGAAAAGCCTCCAGGGAAAGAATTCTAGATCTATAACAAATGTTAATAATGCAGAAGAATTAAACCTGTATTTTTACCTTCCGCTTGATTTGGGGGGCCCAAAACTGGATGCCATAATCGAGATGTGGTGTCACGAGTACATGAGTAAAAGGGAATAATCGCTTCCCTCATCTCTCGGCCGCACTCCATTTAACGCCGCGCAGGAAGCCGTTAGCCTGCTTTCCTGCCGGGGCCCCGCTGGTGGCTCATGTTTGCTTTGCTCTCTACCACGACTGTCAAGTTCATCTCAGAAGGAGCAACAAAAATGACTGAAACTGTAGCAACCTTTAAGATATAACGTCACGTCTACCTATACTGTATCAATGATATTTGTATAGAATTCTCACCGCACACCTCCCATATGAAGCGCCAGCAGTATGGCATATGCTCTCATAAATTTAAGACCTACATTTACATTAATTATGCAATGAAAATTTTCCCTAGGTGGAGATTTTTGAAACTTGAGGCAAAGCGCTAGTTAACAATAATTATATATATAGTTCCATTAATCTTTAGTCTTGTGGATCAGCTTAATCATGGGGCATTATAATTATCAGTACCTTTGAAAATAACGTGGCATTCATGTCATACCACATCACACAAACTTAAATAACTAAGGTTTCTAATACAGTATGATCATTTTTAATCATGAAGATGCAAGTGTTGCCTAAAAGCAGTGGAAAGTTTTCCAGTGTCAATGCAAGAAACCTCCTCTCGCAGGGACAAGGTCATTCTGCATCCAAATATAGCCGGGAGAGCTAAACCAGTCTGAGACAATACCATGATTCATATAATAATCAGGGTACCTTCATTAAATGCATTAGTGAGGCAAGTCACCAAACCGTACAGAATACTGCATTCAATTACTTTATATTCTTGTGAAAGCTTTCTTGAGGCTGTTTCATTCAATGTATGCTACAGACATCAGTACCAGTCATTCTGTAAAACAGCATTCTCCATCTGACAGACCAGTGGAAAAGACAAATCTATTAATTATTCCAGTAAGGCTTCAAATTCTTTTGTTCAATAAAGTTTGAGCATTTCACGTTGATGGCTCTGAAAACAGAAATTTGAGGGGAAATCCAAGCAGAGTCCCAAAATGTTCCTAGTTTTGCTTTTGAGAGAACTGAAAGAAAACTAACACTGTGATTTTAGCTGGACTTATTTATGCACTAAAATACTAAGCGTACGTTTCAGGTAACTTTAATTTAAAAAAAAACAAATGAACCTACCAAAAAGAAAAAAAGGAGAAAAAAAAAAAAAAGGTAAGAACTAGGTTTCTTTCCCCAGTCCTTATTAACTGTCAAGGTAACTGCTTTACTAGCTTTTGCATTTTGCATGTTGAAATGGCCTCAGTCATATAGAAGTGAGTAAGAGCACCACCAGATTTATATTTTCAGATTTCAAGCTTGCAATTAATTTCAGGTTACCTTCCAGCTCCTACTAAAGCCCTACTATTAAATAAAAAGATAACCTAAAGTGGAAAGAAGTCAAAACCGATCCTGTAAAATCTGTCTTTCACTCGCTCTCTGAAAAGGAGGCAAGAAAATCCTAATTTCCCTCTAGTCTAGCAGAGAGAATAATGAAGCATGAGTCAGAACTTTTCCAGAATATGCTGGGCCAAAATGGGTCACCATCACCTTAATTTTATTTGTAAAAGGAATGAGAAGAATCAAACCAGAGGAGGTTGTCCCTAGGCTCACCAGAACCATTAGCCTTCCAGTGGAACCAGGCGATGGCAATCATGCTCAGTCCCGTCCTCGCTAAGCCAACAGGAGAGGACAGGTGAAATAGTGACAAATGTTAGGTGTCGTTTTCATGATGGGGGAAATATATAAATGATAGAGCATGAAGGAGGAAATCAAAGGGAAATTCAACTCAGCGAACAAAGGAAATACTATTAACATCTTCATTATGCTTTTACCCCTGGACCTGCCTCTCTGAAAGGATTCAAAGCCTGAAGGTACTCAGTTTTCAGCAGTGTGCGAAGTTTTAGTTAATGGGACTTTTTCCTGTGCATACACCCTACAGAAATTGTTCTCTAAGAAGTGTTCTGAGGAAATGTGTTCTACTGCTTAAAGCAGAGCTCTGGAAGCTCTTTCCAGCGGTGCACAATGACCTCCTGTTTGATCTTGGTTAATTCACTGAAATTTTTAGTGTTTTATATTCTAACAAAAGGGTATTATTTTTCCTGTATTTTTGTTCAATATCATTATTAATATCTACTCGTTCCTCAGAGGACTTTATAGTGCTCAGCTCATGTTTAATTTCTATAGCGATACCCTCAGCTGAAAGAAGTAATAGGAGTATAAATGCACCACCTTCCAGTTCTCAGACGGACAGTAACAACACCTCCCGGCAAGAACAAGCAATTGAAGACTGTTTGATAGCTATGCACTCCAATCCCAACGCTGTTTGCAAACGAGCTCCACTGAGTGTCTGTTCCTCAACGCGCCTTAAGGGTGGCAAGGCTTAGCACAGGCTTTTTCCTGGGAGCATAATGCAGTGGCAGCGATCTGCACATAAGCAGTAATGCAATGTTCATTTTGCATATGGAACCTAAATATTTCAGCAGCTGAGAATAACACAATACTGGGAAAGTAAGCTTCCTCCATAAAGGAGAAAATAGAGATTATATTCACCATCCCTTGCTAGGATATTTTTAATGAGTTTTAATTTCCTATCGGAGTTGTTTGTTGCACACACGTCTTACCAAGATGACCATACTGAACCTAAGAAAGTTTTATCCCTTGGCTCATGTCTTCATTATTTTTTGCTTTACTTATTTAGCTGAAGTTATAACTGGGCTATCTGGAAAGCTGACCAAAGATTAAGTGGATCTATTATGTTTCATTTACAGATTTCAAGGTTTTATGTGTAACTTCCTTCTCGGGACTCTGCAGATTTTCAGCACTATGCATAGTATACGTCCAAGAGTGAACCCTTGATTTATAAACATAATTGACACATTACTTACTGTTTCCTTCTGCATTCAATTGCTCTATCTATTCTGAACTCGGGTAAACTAATGAATCCTTCTGCTTTTTCATCCTATCAAAAGAGAAGAGAAAGTGATGGTAAAGAAGAAGATAAAGAAGAGAGAAATGAGCAGTAGCCACCTGGGTCTTACACTAAGAATAACCATCCAGTCAATTGAAATGCTGAACACAATATTCCCATAGTGTTTTTAGTTTTAAAAAAAATGTATTTACTTCATCATACAAAGTCAATAACTTTTACAAAGTAACTAAACTGACAGCTGCAGATTACAGAAAATCTTTCAGCACCAAATACCTCACCTAAAATAGCATTCAAGGCATCAACAACTGCAGAGAAAAACTCTCAGTTTCTTCATCATACAGTCTACATTTCAAAACTGGTTTGTGGATGCCTCCTTTGACACCACAGTTGTGCAGACCATCTGCCTGGTAAAAACAGTTGAAGGGGGTCCTACGGTGAGCTCACCAGTGATTAAATGGAAAAGTAATAATTAGAAAGTATCTTGTAACTTTTTGCTTCTTTTGAAGTCATTTACCAGTAAAAGCAAGGAGACATATTAATAGCAGTCAGATTTTTGAAAAGTACTAGCAAGTGTACTATGAATTGTGGCTTGGCTGTAAACAACAGACTGAAAATCAGTGGGGCATAATCACTACCACCTTGCATGTAACAATGTCAAACAAACCAAAGGTACAACACAAAACCTGACGGCCTTTATCATCCACAGCCTGAAACAGTACTGCTTTGGGCTGACAAGAAAATACTAAAACTGAGGATCGTTATGCTAGTAAAATTGTCCTCTTGAAGAAAATGGAAAATACGTACTAAAATATCCGCAATCAAAGCAGGCTGTACGCAGACGTTGAGATCAGGCATTAAGGCTCAATGCATCCAAATGGAAGAATAGCAGCCTAACGATTTTTGGCTTCTCCCCTCCATTATTTTTCCTACATATATATGCAGATTGCACAAGCGTAGGCCCAATGGTTTTCAATAACATTTTGCCAAGAACAGCATTTTACACAAGAGAAACTGCAAACTCCAGACTAATTCAGCAAAAAGCAAGAGGAACATCTATATAAGAATAACTTTCAAATAAAGAGATCTCCAAACTCAGATTTTCACATCTGCTTCAATAATGCTTAACTCACACGAATGGTTACACAATACGCATCTCCCCACACAACTGAAACTAAGGAGAGCTGCATGTGAACGCTGTGTTGTCCACATAAATAATATCCGTGGAAAAGTTTTAACTACTGATGTATTCATTTCTTTAAGAATGCCATGAACATCTGCTATTTTATCAACCTTGGACATGGACTTTGGAGACTTCAAAAAATAATTTCAATTGGAATATCTCCAGCTAGAGTGACCCAGACCTGGCAATTAAAGTGGCAGCTCACTAACATATCCTAACATGTAGAAAAAAATAGACTTTATTCAAAAGAATTATAAAGCTTAAGGTTTAATTTTGGCTTTCTCCAAACAGAGTGCACTTACGTTCTGGTTTGTGTACCAGTACAAGGATGAATCCTTCAGAATAAACCAGTACTTTTTCCATTTCTGTGTGAAATAACCTTTGGCATCCTTTTTCTTCCATAGCCAGCCTTCACAATCTCCGTGCCCCAAGTCTTTGCAGGAAATCCGTCTTCTGCTCCCACTCGTTAGAGAGCTCCCTGAGAACGTGACAGTGGTGTGAGACATCTCACTGAATGACTATTCTTCTCAATAGACACACTCTAGTAATTTTTAATGATGATTCCATTCAAAATCCTTCAAACCAAATCCTCTCCAGTTTCAGGGAGAGGAAGTTGAATGAACAATTTCCAAATTCCACAGTGCTCTGCAATTTTGGTTTCAGCATGAATACAAAATAAAACGGGTCTGGTTTGTGGAATGGTTTCTTTAATCTCGAGAGGGTTCATTCCTCTTAGGGCTGCATTTTTATCTGATTAAGATGGGCATCATCATTCCAAAATAAAAATCTATTCCTTTAGTCCTCAATCCAAAAGCTCAGAGTGTGACATAATCTCTGTACAGATGTAAACACTACTTCTTCCATATATTTTCTGTCACTACTCTTAGCACTAGGCCTGCCAAATTCTGGGAATTTTTAAACTCAATTTTTATAGTCAATATTTATAGTCAATAAATAAGAAAGATCCTCCACTTCCATGAAAATGCATATGCTTACATTTCTTCTACCCTGAATTTAACTGAGCAGCAATATTTTAACTTCACAGCATTCTGTTTAAGGCACAGCACCAGGAAAAGTTGTTGTTGCTGTTATTTCAATATACACTAATTGAATGGCTTAAAATTATGCAAATATCAATAAGAACAGGGTTTTTTTTCTTAATTATGTCATTATTTTTCCTGAAAAATATCCTGTAGGAAATTTTCTTAAAATATTACACATTTTCCTGTGAAAAATCAAGTTTGTATTGCTACAAGAATTCTATTTGTCCTATAGCTGTGAAACAGTGAAGAAATTTAGATAACATCAAAACAACATCCTTTGTTCTGCAACATTCCACAACCAAGTTCTTCACATTTTGCTCTTTTTAGAATAACATACTATGCTGTGTCCTGGTCAGGCTTAGAGCAATAAAAGGACAGTTTTCATAGAAATGAGACTAAACCAACAAATAGAATAAAAAGAGCTTACTATCCATATGTTTTTGTATGAATTTATTCTGCTGTAGCTAGTTTTCATATGTTCATTGTTTTAACAGTCTCAAATAGGCCACAAAGAGATAAAGAAACAGAGCAGAAGGAAATAGCAAAATATAAAGATACTACCTTTCTTCTACCTAAGTCAGAGGAAATTTTACCATTGAGTTTAGCGATATTATACCTTATAACACATTTATTTGGTATTTTACTTTGGTGTTTACTATCAAATTTAAAAATATTTGAATTAAGTTGAACTTTGGCATTTGATGCAGACCACTTATTATCAGAGAAGAAATCTCATTTTCTAGTTTCAAAATGTTAACTCAAATAAGTTACCTTTTGACCATTTTCTGCTTTTTACCCTGAGGGAAGCGTAGTGGAATGACTGTAAGGGGAAAAAAAAAAAAAGTGAAAAACCAGTGCAGGTAATAGTAGTAAGATGAAACAGCTGGCGTTCACTGCCATCTCCATGCTTATCGTAGGGTTAGTTATCATAAGATGTCATCTTTGTCATTTTTACTCCTGTTATAAACATTGTAAAGAAAACAACACCGTGTTAAAAAATCTGCAAATTAAAATCCCTTTTCTTTCAGTTATTAATTACAATTGCAATCACATCATTACGGATTCTTTGCATGAATGGTTATGCAATGGTTTGAAAACTGAGCATATAAACTCATACGAATGACTTAATAAAATGAATGACATTTTGTTGTAAGTATACATGATATAGTTATCTAAATATTCATTCAAGGAGAAATATTCACCACAAACATTGAACAGTTAATGTGTAAAATCACACGTTCAATGACATATTGAAGTCACGTTCTTTAATTGTTTCCAACCATAGGAAAGTTAGGTTGGTAGACTGACAGAAAACTCTGCAGAGAAAGAAATTCTTTCTTTTGTGGCCGCACAATAAAATCATTACAGATTCTTAAGAAAAAAATCTAAAAGTGACTCATTATTTCAGCCTTTTAAGAACACTTTTAAAAACAGGGATACTACTGAAAAGATGGTAAGAATTTCCCTTAAGTATGTAAATGCTTAAATGGGGAAAAAATTACAGGTCAGCACGACGCAGTAGCTGCCTGGTTGGTAACTGATGCTGTCGTTACCGGTAGAAAAACCAGCAGACATCCACAGCATGATAAACCAGCAGATCCAGACAGAGGGTAGCAGCTTTTTAATTTTCTTAATTTTCCCTTTGTGCCAGCTAACACTCAGCTCGGTAGAGGGCCTAGAAGAAGGGCACCTCCGTCACTGCCAGGGATGTCTCCATGCCCCCTTAATGAGCGGTACGACTACAGATAATTACTGCTGAGATCATCTGACTGCTTACCCTACCTTACGGCAGCTCCTGAAAGCAAACACATGCTGCAAAAGTCCTTATCAACTACTGTGGTACAACATACTAAGTATTTAAATGTAACAATATTAAAATTCAAAATAACTGAGGATTATAAGTGAAATAAAAAATATTGAAATTAGTATTTAGGATAACAAAGGATTACAGCTTAAGCCCTATAGAAAAACAACAGTTGAAAACAAGACTCCAGCTATTGGAGAGGCGAAGTTTTATTTTAAACTAAAGTGGAAGAGGGGGTTGTTTTGCATAGGCACAGACCGATTTGTAACCCTTCTGCAACTGAGCCAGTGTACAGCGTTCACCAGCACGAACATTTCCTAGTGACCTCCAGAAATCAGCAGTTCTTGACTCCTGAGAGCTGGCTCAGAGAACAGCAGCTTTCTGTGTTCTGTTTGTCTCAGATTGTTCTCCCAATCAGTCATAGTGTATGAATTCTTCACAAAAATATTGTAATTCTGACAGATAACAAGCTCTGTAAGTGTATATGTATTGTATCACCGTGAGACAGTACATATTCTCCATTTACTTGATAGCTGCAAATTTATCTCTTTGTTTCGAGCACTAGAGAAGACAAAGATTAATGCTTGCTCCTGTGCTATAGGAAATGTAGTAAAAAACAGTCAGAAAATGAAAAAACAAAGGTTAGTCTGTGAGAAAGTATTGAAAATGTACAGCAATGTTGGCTTTTTTAAATTGATGCGTTGTAAGTCACAGCAGCAGTACTGGTCAGTCATATGGTGCCAACTGGATTTCTGTGGTGACCGTGACCGAAACAATCTGTTCAATGTTCCTCTTTCTGTATAAAAATGCATTAGGACAGAGCAGGTATCTGTTTCTGAAAGAGATCACCAAATTTGTCCACAATTCAGGCTAAAGAAGATAGTGATGAAACAAAACCCTGTAATTAAATGACAGTTTTCATATATGATTAGAGAACTGCAAGAAAAATGGGAAAACTGGAGGATATACACATTAGGGTACTCACCAGAAAATGGTATGCATCATTCAATATAAAAGTTTTTAAAATAATGAAAATACAAGCATAACAAATCAAGGAGAGCTGAAAATATTAGCTCTTCTAGAAACATAATTAGCCTTACTATGTTCTGTTTATGCACACATACCAGTATTCAAAGCAGGAAAACTAGAGAAAGTGAAAGGTTTGCACTACCTTGGGAATCAAGTACTTAATTAGCACTGCTACCTTACAAAATTCAAGCTTTATATTCTAAGAGATAAAGCAACTACTATATAATTAACTTTGTGGCAAACACTAAGAAAACAGTCAGAACTTGCAACTTCAGAATAACTCAGAGTTGCTACGGGAAACAGATAGATGATGTGAGAACATGCCGTGGTTGTCAGCATTTAAGTTCTCATCTCAAAACCACAAGACAAAGCAGAATGTTAAACAAAATGCACGCCCTCCCACCCCAGCCCTACAAGAAGCACACCATGGAAGAAAAAAAAAAAGTGATAGAAGTGAATCTGTGCTACATGAAGCTAAATTAATGAGACCTCAACATAATCACAGAGCAGTAGGAGGAGTGCTGTCACAGAATCACCAAAGGAAAAGTTGTGCTGTGTTTAAAAAATGCCCTGGAGACTAGAGGAACCAAGCCTATTGGAAAACTGGTTGGATGGATCTCTGCTATTTTGAGCTTCAGGAGTTTGTAAGGAAACCATTAACAAGTTCCAAACACAGCCATCCACGCATTCACTAGCAAAGTACAGAAATCACAGGGATGTAAGTGCTGCTTTCCTCACATTCTGGGTATTACATTCTTTGCAGTGGCAGGATCCCTGGGAACAGCCACAGGTCGGAGTGTTTTCCAGGGGAGGCAGCAGGCAAGGCAGGGCTTGGCAGACAGAGGCAGCTTATCAGTAAACACAACTGCAGGTTCCAACAAACTGCAGAAAATTTAGTCATACATCTTTCACTCTTGTCACTGGTCAAAGCCTCACCTTGTAAATATCTGGGAGGCAGAACAATATCTGGCAACTTAAAAAAGTTATTTAGCACCTAATTAGTGAAAAAAGTGCTAGGTTGGAATGAAGAAATAGGTGTTCAATAAAGGAAGGTTCTGTTTTTGTCCTTTGTATGAAATATTTGTCAAAATACCCCTCCAAAAAAGTCTAGATATTTTCCATTTAAGACCTTCAACGTTGGTACCACAAAAATACTTGAAAATCTCGATCCTGTATCTCCCTCTCGTAGTATTCAGACTACTTAAATATTTTAAGAGGTTTTTAAATTTTCTTTTCCTCCAGGGCAACCTTCCCTCCAGAGGTCCCTTCCAACCTAGACCTTTTCTATGATTCTCTTTCCAAAACTAGTACATACCTTGGAACACATACTAAGGTTCCTGCTAAACTTAACTAGAAGTACTGCGTACACACCGGCCTGCTGCTACTTTTCTGAATATGGAAATTATTCCTAGCTTTTTATTTTCAGATGTTTCATAACATAGACAAATTTCAAGGTTTGTAGTATCTTAAGTGTCTTTTCAAAATGTGACAATGAATTGAACTGTGGGTGATTTTTGGTTTTTTGAAGTACATTTATAAATCTTTACCTTCCTCATGGATGTGCTTCCCTGACGGTCAATGGCAGAACTAGCATATCTAGGAAAGAGAGGAAGAAAGGTGTCAAATAACTACAGAAAAGAAATAAATCTGAATAAGTAGTGCATATACACACACACACTATGCATCTCCAAATGGATACTTACAGATGTAATGAGGCTTCAAAGTTATTTAAAATGTAGTACTTAAAACAGGAGGCCCTTTGGAAATGTAACCATTGTTTTCACTGAACAGTGCTAATGTTATGAATAAACACAAAACCATTCTCAACATTCTGACTTAAGAACACCAGTTGGTTCCTTCGTGTGTCATTAGAGAATCAAATCAAGGATAACCAAAATTGCTTAGTATGTGCCTTCCTTTAAGTTACATTTTGGGTATCTTAACTTTACCAATATGTAAGCATGTGTATAAACTGCCAGACATTAATAAGTATGTAACTCTCAGGCCAAATTTGACAGGCCTGTCAGATATGTTTGCCAGGTAGGGAGAAAGTCTAATATCTTCTTTTGTTTTGTTCTTTCCCCCACCTCCTCCTCTTTCATATTCTGGAAGCAGTTAACAATATTAAATTCATAAAGATCACAGCTATTCAGCAGTGAACTAGAAAATTTAGATCATCAGAAAAACAGGAATATTTTTTCAGTACTGGTATGCTAGCAGTATCTTCTTGGCTGGCAAACAAGGAATGCAACAGTTATATTTGTGATTGGAAGCGTGGTGAGCATTTTCTGTGGGCCCAGAAACAATCCTGATGCAAAGAACAAACTCCTAGCAACAAAATGAACATCAGGTGAACTTTCCCAAACGAGCTTCATGTAGGCCCCAACTGGTGCTACAGGTTAGTCGTTATGCTCTTTAACACCAATAGCCCTGTATTAAAGAAACTGGCATACTGCTCAGCTCACAGGAAGTTCGGAATCCCCGGAGAAGGTCCAAAGTTTCACTTTTCTGAAGATGTATGATTGGTGCCCTGACACAATGGTGCTGCAGAATATTTCAGGTTAGAAAGGCCTGGGAGAGTCTCTGTTCAGTAGGCCTGGTTGTGAATTTTTCACTTACTAAGGGGACATTTTCTGCAGACCTTTCTCATACGCATACAATGATTCGTCTCTACAGCGTTAGCAGCAGTTGTGTATGTAAATCCTTTTGAAACACTACAGTAGTGAAAGCTGTTAGGCAGGTACAGACACACAGCAGTCCTCCACGACTTCTAACAGTGCACAGTTCTGACTCCTCAGCGTTAAAGCAGACAGAGGGAAACTGAAAAGAAACTCAGCCATCTCTCAAGGGAACTGAGGGCAAGGCTGTGGAGCTTTATGAACTCAGGAGTGTTCTGAAGAGAGCAAACAGGGAATAAATACAGTAAATAGGGAATAAATACTCAATCTCTTCTTTAATAAAGAGGCTCTATAAGTTATATAAAATCAGCAGTTAGCTTATTTTGGTTTGAACCTTCATTCATTAACACACAATTAAAATTTTGGGTATTCACAGCATTCTGCAGCAAAGAATTCCGTAACATTTTGCTACAGGATGCCACGGATACCAAGAATTTACACAGACTTTAAAATGTAAAAATATATTTGTGGTATATCTGAACTTTCTCCTGGAGTTCTCTAAAGGCTAGAGAACAAGCAGGGAAGCATCACCAGAAGCCCTTCCTTGTACAGTTACAAACAGTATTGGCCATTGATGGAAACGGGACACTGAATGAGCGTCAACTTTGCCGACCTAACACAGAAATTCTTAGACATGCAATTTCCCTTCATGTTTTCAAAAGTAAGAAGTGTGAAAACCTTAAAAAGGTGACTGGTTTTGCATATATCGTATAAATAGAAAAGGAGTGCAAGAATGAGAAAGGAATTGAGGAGAAAAATTAAAAAAGAATAAAAGGATTGTGGACATATTTTTAACATATTCCCAAATTCTGTTGATCCTAATAATAATAATAATACCTGTCTTAAGACAGAAAGTGGCATTTTCTTATTTGATGATTTCCAGTGCTACAAGAAATCAAATTTACCAGTAGAAACTACTGCATTGTTGGTTAAAAGTATCTATCAGTCCTGGGTGAAAGGAAATTTCCAGACTGCAGTGAAAAGATGGGATGCATAACATTACAATTAAAATCGTAAGAGTTAATAGGCAAGACTCAGAAGTTCTGAGCGGTCTGTAGATTACAAGGATTGAAGGAAAGAGCTAAAAAAAACCCTTCAACTTACAATATTTGGGAAAGGAATGGGCAGACGCCCAAACCGCTGCAAGGCAGATTTTGTCGTTAATGCTCCATTTCTGTCTGCCCATGAGAATGCCACAAACGCACTTCCATCCTGCTGGGCATTGCCCCCTGATTTCTGGGCTGTTTAATCACGGCTTTCACCCATCTGGAACGTGTCCGTTTCAGTGCTTCCGTTCCTTCTCTCAGCCAATATACAATATGAATAATACAGCTGTGTTTTTATCTGAGAAGTCCTTAGTCAAGTTCTGTTTACTTCCCCGCAAACACAATAATGCGCCTCCCTACAGTAATCACGGGCTCTTACCAGTACAAATGTTGCAAAGTTATGGCAGCAGTCTGCAATCAGGCTTTTGACAGCTCTGCGAAAGTTGGCATCTTATGAAAGGTCAGGAATAGGTGTTCTAATGTACAATGAGCTTAATTTTTTTATTTGGGAATAGTTTTCAACAGTCTGCAGGGATATATATATATATATTTTTTTTTTTTTTTTTAACATTTTACGTCTATCAAATCCTCTTCCCCGAACCTAATTATTCCTCAAATATTCAGATCTACAGATCACAGAAGATGAGGTACAGATCTTTTCTCCTCTTTAGACAAATGAGTTACCTGTGTGAAAGTGACAGAAGCAATTAATTTAGACACAGAGGAACCCTAGTATGTTGTCTGTTCTGGTTGAAAGACCCTGTATCATATTTGGTTGAATTATTCCTCACCTTTCCTTTTAGGAAAACAGTTGTTATAGAAGTGAAAGGGAAAAGAATGAAGGTGTTGGGGGTGAGGGGAGGTTTGTGCAGTGATACGGTTATAATGGCCTGGAGTGATAGTTCTCAAATCAGTTAAAACAGTTGATCTTCTACTAAACACTTGTTTTCTTCTTCATGTATAATACAGTTTTGAAACAAACTGCAGAATCTAGAAAAAGGAGGATCAATCACTTATGAGTAACTTATACCAATTAAAAAAAACCAAATCAAACAATTATTTCAAGATGTTTGCAGAGAAGTTAATTGCAAAATACAACATTAAAAGGCAAAATACTAAGCAAATAACTGCAGAACTTTAAATTAAATTAAATTTTGTAATAAAACTCATCCTAAAATACTTTTTCTATCATACAATTTACCTCAAATGGATTTCTGAGGTATTCCTGTTTGATAGAAATATAAAGGACTATTCTGAGCCTTGCTGTGCTCTGCCTAGCTGTGTGTCATACATTGGAATTTCTGTGGACAAAAAGGTTGCCTCCCTCCTTATCCAGTCTTCACAACTATGACTAAATTTTACTTTGTAAGGACAATGCAACAGATATAAAAAGGGAAGAATTAGAGAAATACAGGTAGTAAGCAGCAAGCACAGATGAAGGCTTAATACAAGCTGTCTCTGATCTGAGTACCAGACGCACACTGACTCGGTATTCACGCAGTATGATGATGCTGAACATAGAGCTGAAGTAGAAGAGGTAACAAGAATGAGCTAAAAAAAGATGGAAATGACTTTGACCTAGGTGAAGCAAAACACTGAGAATTTAAAGGACTCCAGTAAGTGTACTAACTTCCAACTCGCATCTTAGAGGACGTGCAAATGAAGTGCAAGTGTAGTGATAAGATTTGTAATCAGGATTTCAAAGGAGGAACAGTGTTGTATGATTAGAAAGTAGCAATAATGAATCTCTAGAAAACAAATTAGAATGGAAAAACCTAGAACTATGGGGGATAGAAGTACTATATTCCAGTTTAATGTATTTAATGAAAGCTGTAAGAATCAGAATGCAAAGAAAAACCTGGTAAAAGATTTCTAATCAATGCTGAGAATTGTCACCTACCAAGTGCTGAATATGTGAAACTATCCGGGTAGCTGCATACAGCTCTGCACTTTTTGCTGTCAGAGAAGTTACATCCTTTTAAGAGTATCACCAGAATTCTGAGTATCCTGCATTTTCTGTTCATACAAAAATTCTTCTTATAGTGAACAGAAGTGATTTGCGAAACAAGCATCACTAAACAAGTGCAACTGTGAATACCACCTCCACGTTGACACTCATTCCTCTTTTAATTGAGGGACATGTTTTCATTTTCTGCCACAGAGAGATAACAACACATCTTTAGTTGTCCCATAATCTCTGGTAAGGAATCGTGGTTTAGCTTGTAAAATTTACAGAGTATCTACAGAAAAAAAGGACTGATTTAAACCAGTTGCATAGAAATTAAGCATCCTTTGATCACATAAGCAATGCTCTGAAATAAGAGCAAATAAAACGGCTCTCACGCATTATCAGTACTCTTCATTATAACATCCCAAATCTCTATTACCTTCAGGGTCATGAAATCCATCACTAAATGAAAGTCTTAACTGTATCAGAACAAACAAAAGCTGCTGGTTAAAACCTTATAGCCAACAGAAAGCCTCCATTGGAAAATGTACTGGTAGTCCCTGCTGCCACCCGAACACTTAGAAGCATACAGCGATTCGAAACACAGCGAGCTCGGGTAACAGCTCCATTGATCCACTGAACTACAAACAACTACAAAATGGCACCTAGCATCCTGCCTTTTTTTTTTTTTAAGATGCGGTAAATACTTAGGAGCTGTAAATTTCTAGATGCAAGGGGCATGCAAAGCTCTCTTCAACCCTCGTGTCTCACATTCTGAATTACTTCAAGTGCAATCTGGTTGCAGCTCAGAGTCAAGGCCACCATAATTAACTTGAGACAAAAAAACCCAAATCCAGCATATTAGAAAATGTATTTGTGCAGAAAAGTATTGTAGCTCATGTGCAATCTCCTTATGGCTGGTTCACAAGAACACAAACATAGCAATTTGGATTTAGCTGCCTGGTCACAGGAATGCATTTTGAACCATCTTGCCTGGAATCATGATTTATATTTGGGTTATGAGAACCTCCATAGCTTATGTAACACATTCCTATCACAACAAGTAAATGCTCACTGCACATTAATTATTGAGTGTTTTGCAGCGAGATTGGAAATCCCTTCTCAGTTCTGTGCTGGCTCAGCTAATGGCTCAGGACTGTGCTACAGGCTGTTACGTGATCCTTCAGGTATCAGCCAGCTCACTCAGGTGCACCTAGACTGTTCTGCAGTCTACAGAACACAGGTGTATCTGTACCTGCAAAGTTGACAAAACAATGTCAAGACTAAAAGTTATTTTCAAAATATTTATCTTTTCTTACCTCTGTCATTAACCATAACTGAAAAAAAATACTTCCAAAGCACGCCACTGTGGACATGATTAAAACAATTTCTAAGCATTAATCTTTACAAAGACAAAACGTGTTATGAAAAAGAATCTGAGCAGCATTTTCACATGGAAACTATGTCAAAAAGTCATAAAAACTGTTTATTCAACCAGAAGTTGTGCAACGCATGAAGGACACAATTCTCTTCTGCCTTCTCTTTCCCTTGCAGGCCTCTGTGGTTGGCTAAGCAGAGCAAGATCTCCACAGCCAAGGTCTCCAGAATGATGTCATGGCTACATTACGCAAGCATCTCGAGAATCCACAAATGCCAAGGTTTCCTATCAATAGGAAAAAATTCTCTTAAAGTAAGATGAAGATCAAAGAGCACAGGGAACACTGCTAAGCACACCGTCAGATGTTCGTTTGCAAAAGGGCTGCAGCAGTAACTGCATGTTCGATGCCCATTACCACTTTCTCATCTGTGAAACAATAACAAACAGGGTAAACTGCTGCTGATAAAATGAAAAACAAGTCAGCTGTTTCTTCAGGAAGCAGTTAGTTTAGCTTACCTTCCTAAAACCCCAGAACGCTCCCACTTTTGGTGATTCCACCTCCCGTTGCAGAGTATAATTTCCTAAATCACGATACCTGCTCAGAAGTGAAGAGTTACAGTTTGCCTGTGGCTGCCCTACTTTTCTAGCCACAAGACTGCTGGAAAGTAGAGCTCAGGTTTTCTGTGTTGGTCAGGTAAGGGCAGGGCTTAATGTGTGACCGGCAGTGTCTTATCATGAGGGGTGTGGGTACTCTGCGTGATGGTGAAAGCCTAGCCCTGTAGTCCTGGGCCAAATACGTGATGTCGATGTGCCAAAAGAGTTTGGAAGAAACCAGAGTTGTAATGCAGAAATACTTAGCTTTTATTCTGCTCAAGGCTAAAAAAAAAAAGCTGCTAGACTTGCTTTATACCCTACTCATTTGAAGAGTTTGAAAAGTTGGATATTCATAGCAACATTCTGCAGTCTCGAATTTCTCACATGGCTGCTAGTGTTTTTGGTAAATACTCCCTGCAGCCTGTGGTACAATCTACTATGTGCAAGAAGTGTCTGTCTTCTGGTTTTTGTCTTTTTTTTTTGCAATCATATAACAGAAAATGCATAGGCAACTGAAGAGTTAATGAAGATAATGCTATTTCATCCAAATACGTAAATCTATCTCATAGCTTGTCTCCAGCTCCCCAAAACCTAACTACATGCTATGAAAATCATCTACCAGTGCCCATCTCAGCTGATTTTAAGCTGAAAAGAAGGTTATTAAGAGCAAGAAGATATCATTATGCCTCTTTTAAAATCATTTTCAACATATTGAAAAGATATAACATGGTTATTTTTTGGACCTGAAAGTTAAGATGCGTGGGAGAAGGATTAGGAAAGGGAAAGTCATTCTATAAAAGAATAGCCTTTTGCTATGGAATTTTGCCACAATTTAATCAAATCTCACATCCTTGTAGAATACCTCTTGGTAGATGTCCAGCAGAGACTTGTGTCCTGTCCACCAAGGGTGTTCCATCCGGATGGCAATGTCCCTGGCCAGCTGAGTGTGTGCAATCAATTCAGAATAATTAATCATGCTTTGCTCTAGGAAGAACAAAATTCCTTTGCAACTCTTCCTTGTGACTGCCAGAAACTATGGATGTGGAGAAGGAAGACAAAATAGGGGTGAGAAGTATGACTATTTTGGGGGGTTTTGTCTGTGATTTCTTTCTGTTGCAGAAAGTCAGATAAGGGGGTCCTGAGGGAGGGAGCAGCCATGCTGGAATGAAGGAGGGGAGAAAAAGAAGTGATAAAAAGTAAGGAATGAGGGAAAACGGGACAACAGCACCTGGCATGATGGAGTTGGGAGAAAATGGCAAATACATAAGATTTACAGAAAACAGTAAGTTCTGAAAACTCCAGTGTAAGAGGTAAGAGGAAAAGGTGAAATGCAGGTATTACTGAAAAGGAGGCTGAGAATGACACACTTTTTCTGCCCGTGAAACCCCTGCCTCATATAAGATGGATGCTCCTTTGGCTCTGAATTGGGACTAAATGCCAAGCGGGGCCATAGTTTATTTATTGCAAAAATAAGAATCGATATTTAGCTGAGGTAATGGATGATGAAGTAATGGATTACTACAATGGTGGCAATGGAAAGGTGAGACTGTCTTTTCTATTTTACCCTACAAAAAAATCTTTTGAACTCCATCTTTACCTCACTTTTATCTGTGATAGCAGTGCTACTCAGTGGAGCTGAATGCCATTTTAAACATGCACAGCACCCTACAACTGGGGAAAGATCAGTAAACCTTACTGTTACAACTGCCTTGGAAATGATGTAAGAGAGAAGAATGCTGACAATCCTGAAAAATCAGGCACGAGGTGACTTGCGTTCGGTGATGAACAGCTAATGTGGGTGTACCTAAGGCTTCTAGCTGTCACGTAGCGATATTTGTACCACTGAAGAAAATCACCATCAATTGTAAATCCTTTAAATCGGTGAAAGCACCCTATTTGTAATTAGTTATTTTATATTCAATGCATGGTTTAGCTTCTTAAATAGGGTTAGGCCACGTAAAGGATGAAAAGATGTAAAAAAGAATAACTAGCGATATTAAAAGATTCCAATTAAGCTTAATTATGACGTTCTGTGACACCCAAGTATCTGTTATTTCAAACTTATTCTTTTGACTTATTGGATGCAACTGAAATAGGGACATACTTCATCAGATAAACTGCAAAGGAAAGACAGACAAAATCACTGTTTTCTTCATTAGAATTAGCTGATTAAATTCAATTGTAAGGGACAGACTGAAGTCCTCATTCTTAGCATTTACCAAATATGAGCCACAAATAGGAACAGTAACTTTTGTACAGACTGAATTAGCATGTAGATGTTAATTGAAAAATTATGCCTGTTATTTCTGAAAATCATGCTAGGCACACATTATGCTTTTCATCCTCAGAGCAACCCTGAAATACTAAACTTCAAAAGGAAAAAAAAAAAAAACCAACATGATGGGGGAAAACATCTGATACTTTGTAGTAGTATATTTTTCCCCTCTAGTAATCTCTAATAAACTTACATCTGAAGTATTTTTCAGCCTTTGTCATCTATATTAATATTTGATGTTAGCAAATGAAAGTTAGGGTATTTACTAAGTGATATTAATGATAGTATCACTAAATCCTGAAAATTTGTTCCTCAAATACTGCAACTAAATTTCTAAAAGTAAACAAGTAAATAGAATTCATAGATTATGTACATATTTAAATACAGAATAAGAGAAATAATTACCTTTCAGGATCTCCACTGACTGTGTCCCCTGCTCTCTGTAGAAGAAAAACAAATAGTATTAAGCACAACTAAAGCCTACGCTTCCTCAGCGCACTCAACGTAGTGGTATCTGCAGCGAGAGAAGTCACAGAAGTAAACCACAGCAGCTGTTCTGTAACTCTAAGGTAAAGGAAATGGAAAATTTATTTCAATTTCTAACTAAATGTTATTTCACAACGAAGATCATATTTAAAGCAACAGCATCTGCACTTGTAAAATAGTTTCAGCTGCTGTATAATTGTCACCAGAGCTCTTTAAAATAAGAAGGGAACTAAAAATTTCTTAGAATGTCATTTTTTTGCAAAAACGTTAATATTTGAAAGGGAGTTTAAGTGTAAAAGATAGACATTGCAATATATAACACAGAATTTCGGCACAACAGACTGCAGAGGATTTTCAGAACAATGATGAACCTGTGCTCAAAACTTTCTGTAATCCCATTCTTACATCGCTTTACATAACTTGATTTTCTACACTGGTTATTCCTCTGAGGTTTGGAAATGAACAGGTCTTTTCGCAGTAAACAATTCAGGGTTAAAAATAACATCTTCAGACTGGTTTTGTTACTTTAAACCAAGCTTTATGGTGGAGAAGTTTACCCACAGCTAAAAAAGTTTCTCATCTTGAAATTACAAAAACATATGTTTTAAATTTAACCTGTATTTGTTTATAAACACAGAAATCTGCACTTGTAAAATCTTTTGACTCTATGCTTTCTGAATAACCAAATAGGAGGGAGATTTTTTTTTGTAAATATGTTTGTGTGTTAACACCACTACTTTAGGCACAGTGTAAGATATTTAACCACGCCTGATTCAGAGAGCAGTTACAAAACCGAAATGGCTGTTGCACATGCCAAAGGCAGGAAGCCGGCCGGGTTTGTTTAACCACATGGGCTGTAACACTGGTACACGCTAACAGCACGCGTTTCTACGGAAATTCTAAAATGTTCAGAGAACAAGCACACATTTTGCCACCTCCCTCCTTCACGTACCCGCCATGTATCCGTGTACAGAACCAGTTATCTCTTTTACCATGCTGTTTCTGCTACAGATAATAGATGAATTGCCACTTGAAGCAGGCAAAAACCCCCTTAAGTGACCAAGTTGCCCTGGTAACAACCGATAAGTTTGGAGGGGATAGATGATACCACAGTAATATTAAAACATGTCAGGAGTCCTGTTTGTCACCTGCTTGCATCTTGGACCAGTTCTCTAACCTAAGTGCAGAAAGATATTTTCCCCAGAGCAGGACCACATAGATCTACATGACTGCTTTTTCTCCTTTTCTCTTAAGCATTCATGTCATACCAAGCATTCCTCATATCCAAAGGAGAATCAGCCTGCCACCAGAACTTGGTGAACACTCAGTAGGATTATTAATGGCAAAGATTTGTTTCCAAACCATCAAGCATATGAAGGTACTGACAGCCTATATAAAGTCAAAAGTGGATCGCCAAATCAGCACATGAAGTTTCATGATGATCATAGGGCTGAAAATTGAAATAATGCGAAGCACACTCCTGATTTTGCAGGTGATGCGTTCTGTGACACGCTGGTGTTTTGAATAAAACGTTTTCACAGTTCACCCACACTGCAGCCAGAGCCTGTGTCATGGCAAAACTGTCTACAATACAACAGAAATGACATGCGCTTAGAAGTTTTCACTTATACAGGCTTTCCTGTTTCTTACCTTCCACAGTAATTGGGATGTTACATATTTTACGAGTATCTCTTGTTGCTGCATTAAATCCTATCTGCTACTTAAAAATTTGTCTTTTAGTTGTTCTAGTAACTGATTCAGTTAAAAACATCCTAGCAAATGTGACTATCAAAGATGTCTGCTATTCAAATAAGATTTTCCTGGCTGATGAAAAGTAATGAAACGGTGCCCTTCCACATAAAGCAGGGAGGTCTCCTACACACCTTGCTGGAAGCAGGCGCAGGGAGGAGCTCCCCGTTGAGTAACTGTGTACACAAACCTGCACCAGGCTTTCCTGAGTGCTGTAAACAACTAATCCTCCTTAGAGTACACTGAAGTCTCGTCTAAAGAACCTACAGAAATGAAAATATACCATCTGGAAATATTCAGATATTCTCAAGGCAGACTCTAAGAGATAACAGCAGACATCTACAGCAAAATATGTTTGAAGACCATCAGTAAACCCCTGCATAATAAATGTCAGATTGCTGCTGCTGCTAATGCACTATTAAATATGAATGAACCAATCTGATCATCCCTGAAAATACTGTGGACAGCCTAGTATATTGTGTGGCCAAATGAGTAAAAGAACTTTGAGAGCAGCACTACTCATGATATTGTTATAAAAGTAAAATTTATTCATACTAGAAGGCTCAAAGATTTTCTCATATCCCTCTGCCTTCTAGAGTTACCAATTTTAGCAACTAAAAGTGGGAAAAATAATTTAGTTTAAGTGTTTCCCATTCTATTTCTTAATTAGTAGTTTCTTTTCTAAAACCACTCCTAAACTAAAAGCAAAGTGTTTTCCAAATCAGAGTTTATTCACTTTCTCTCCCAAATGGGACTCATCCCACACTCCCTTCCCTGACAAAGCTAAAACAATCCTCCTTGTTCACACTGTGCTGGCTGTCTTCTTTTCATCACCTGTATTAAAAAATCTTCACTACCACTACCGAACTAGCCCAGTTAATTATTTCCTTCCAAAAAACGCCCAGAGAACACCTACATCACAAGCGATCACCTTGGACCGTGGTTCCAAGATTCCTTTTCATCAGATACATTCCATTAATACAGCTGTAAACAACTGCTTGGATGTGTGAACTTGCATATATTAGACTGAAAACGACACTAGAGTGAAATGTGCTTCTGGTAAAAACACATGTTTTTCTAGAAGTCTTTCAACACCATTATTTTTTTTGCATTAATGAGCACTAATTTTCAAATATATTGAATAAGCTACCCAATTAACTAAAGAGTAGTCTGTAGTAGGGAAATTTTATAATGGCTTTATAATAGTGGGAAAAAGAAAAAAATATGAGTTAACTGTATAACTACTCAGATTATGCAAGTTGTAACTGATTATTAGTTCACTGCAATTTAGAAATGAGCAAAGAAGAGTACCAGGATAAATAAAGAGAGGGAGAAAATAGTTGATGGGAGTACTTGAAAGGTATTTGCTTTAAATATGATTACAATGCTAGCAATAGAAAACATATTGATGACCTTTTAAGTTTTTTTCAATACTTAAATTATTAGAAAAAAATCTCTGCTCCTGACAGACTCATTAATGACATACATATTATCACCAGTATTTAAGTACGGGCACCAGGGATTACCACAGATTTATATCCTGTCTAGACCGTGCTCTTGCCAAGAAAGGCTGGACCAGGTGATCCCCGAGGTCCCTTCCAAGCTAGTATTCCGGGATTCTATAATGTATGACCTCTCATTTGACTGAATTTTTATCTCCAAAGAAGCTGTCATTGGAGGACAATGTAGTTGCTAGTTTGAAATGCTAACCTTGTAAAAGGATTTCTGATAGCATATACGGAACAAACCACACACTGGCATTTCTATACTTGTGTACACATAGCTATAATTAATGTCCTTGTGTAATTGTAATTACATGCACAGATACAATACTGATAATGACTTATATGAGGTAGACTCCTATCTGCAATTTCAGCAACCTTATATATCATTTTTTTGAACAGTTGCTTCTTACCAGGGTTATGTTCCTGATACTTGGGAAACAAATTGCCTTATCCTAGTTCCCAAATGAAAAGTTTACTTCATCTTCCGAAAAGGCCACTTCCGTGACTAGCAGACATGTGGGAGCCTCAGGAGGCACAAGTCCTGTGATACTGTCACAGACTGTAAAGCACAAATTCTGTGAAATTCAGGTCACTGCCACCTATCAGCCTTCTTTAGAGTCAGCCTCACATTTAGGTAGCTCTAGGGAGTTTAGTGGATCTCCTGACTTACACACGTAGAAAGGAAAGGACAACAAGGCGTATACGGTCTAACGAGCAGACCTGATGATCCTCTCCCAGCGCAAATCCTGGAGAAACTCGTGTTTATCCTGAAATTTCTACAAATAACTGATAACCAAAAAAGGGTTTCTTGAATGACGATTTCATAATGAAAATAAATATTTTCTCCTAAGAAGTAAAGAAATCACATAAATCACAGGAAACGCAAGAACCCTGAACTGCAGAGACAGTGTGAAAACATGCGAAAGTTCTTTGTTGTTTACTACGGGAAGAGACCAGAAGGGTTGGTAATGAGACTACGGTAGTTTGATAATGAGTTACTGATCTCAGTGGTCAAATGCAATTTATTAATGCCATCTAAATATGTCATTCATTCAGGTGCAAAAAAGGTTCTTTTACTTTTATTATAAATACTATTCTGCTATACTCAGAGATTGAATTCCCTAGAAAAAGGATTTCTTCTCTTGCTTCCTTAACTCACATATTCATTATCCTAAGCATTTCTTTACATTATGCTTGTTCAAAAGGGAAACAGTAGCCTTGTTGCCAGGGGCTTTACTTATCTCTCAGGCTCAGTGAGCTGTTGCTTAACCCATTGAATACACTTGCGAAATTATTCCGCTCAGCTCAAAATGAAAGCAGCCTTTGAGGTTTCTCTTCCACTCGCTCTCGTTGAGGGGAGAGATAACAGAGACAGGAAATAATCTCATGCAAGCTAGATCCATGTACGGTTCAGAGGTACTCAATTTTTATGCTGAAAAAACCAAGATGACAGCTGAGAAAATTAACTAAAGACAGAAGAAAAATATCCACTCAGCATTTTTAATTATGTGGTAAATTATGAATATTATGTCAGCACATAGTAAGTAAAAGAGAAAGCAGCAAAATTTTTAATGGAATGGAAGTTCCATTTTTGGAAAAATGTTACATCCAAAAGAGAAGCTATCCCAGATAATACATAAGGTTTAAAAAAGTATTCTAAAAGAATATCTAAAGGAAGACTGTCCTGGGTCTAACAAAATTTATCTCATGCAGTAAAGCAAAAAATAGTCCAAAAGGACAAATCACAACAATGGATAAACTGTGTTTATATTGACCAAAGCCTATCTCTGCCTCATCAATCCACTCTTTCAATTTTAGGGAAATTAATGAAATTTAAGGGAAATGTAGTCTGATTCTGTTGCAATAAACTGAGTTTTATGGAATGAGCAATCATTCCATATTGTACACTAGCAATTTCATTTTATACAAGATGGGTAGTAACTAAAGTGGATATTCACTTAAAGTATCCACTAAAGTTTAGAGAATAGAATTTTATTTAATCACAGAAAAATTCCAAGGTAGAATTTAATGCCATTCAACAAAAGGTACAGTGAAGTTTTACAGATTTCACATGAAAAACACAATGCCGTTCCTCCCAAGGCAAAAAAGCATTCAGAGCCCTAATACAGTTGGAAATCCAATCACATGAAATTACGCTGTTAGATGGGACGTATCTCTGAACTGCAAGTTTCTACTGTCACAAAGCACAAACATTTTCTTGCTGAGAAGTTAAGAACAGCCGACGTGCAGCCAAATACTCAGCAGTGATTTCGCTGCACAGAATTCCATGGGAAAGGTAAGGGGAGTGGAAGATGAGGAGCAGCTGAACTTGAAGGCATGTAGAGTAGCTCAAGAAGTGACACAGGTCAGGGCAAAAGCCAGTTCCTTCCCCTTCCCTTTTCTTATGACAGCTGCCTTCCTGCACAGCGACCCTTTGGTCAGCAACAGCAGGAGATGATATTTGTGTTATAAGCAAGCTGAGTTTGCATATTTGTATTTGGTGCATTCTTCTCGATGATAAATATTGCAAATAACAGAGATGCTCAGACCTCAGCTGAACTTCACAACTGCTCTGTAGAGACGGATGGACATACTTTTTAGCATATGACAGAACTTACTTTATGGAATAAATTGCTTAGGACTGAAATCCAACACAAATCTAAATGCCTTCTTGCTTCTCCTTACGGCAAATAGGTGGGTTTTATAGAAAACAAGGACAACCATAGTTTATTTTCCTTTGTACTGTTAAATGCCTTTTCCCCTTTGAACTCTTTATAGATTAATCAGGAGCGTGGTTTAGAGAATCATGTCTGAACAGAACTGTCAATATATTATTGGACATTGCTACTGAAGGATCCATCTTACGGTACTAGCTGGATCCTTGTCAGCTCAAGCCTTCACGTACACAGTTATGGTACGGTACAAATGCAAAATAATCTTATCTGACAATCTGGACAACTGGACAGAATCAGGTTGAAGCTGCAAGAGCTATAAAGACTTATACTAGCTTCTCTGAGCAGCCAGATTCCACATAATCATTCTCATACCGATTTCTCAACATACTTGCAAGGTAGGGAAGGAGTGTTTTCCGTATTACAGATACTGAAATAAAAAGCAAAGATATAATTTATTCAGCAATTCAGAAAGGAAATAAAACTCTGAAGAAAGTAATTCTCATATTTGACACTTGGCACAGTTTTGTTTCTTCCTGCAAAACTAGGAAGGAAGAAATAAAATATGAGCACATACAAAACCGGCAATAGAAGACCCCTCCTTCAGTCACACGGTGCTGAATACATATGATTCTCCAGGCTATCTTAATTATTTTACTTCTCATAGTAGCACTCAGACTGCTTATCATCCCCAAAAACTGTCTGGAACATCTGGCACATCCCAGCATGCGTGCACTACAGAAAAAAAAAACAGATCTACATTGGTTTTGCACACATTTTAGTTCTCAGCATGTACCATTATCTTCATGTCATTTGTCAGGCTGTCTTCTGCAGCTTCAAGACCAGTTAAATGGCGTTTACATCATCCTGTGCTGAAAGGCATGCATTACCAACTTCCTGTGATCAGCAGGAAGAAAATAAAAAGCAAGTTAAGTACTGTGAAACAACGACTAACCCTAAATGACTACAATGCTCCAAATTATCTTTAAAATACAAAGTGACTTCTGGCATAACATTCTCAGTGACTCCCCTAAAGCAGACGTGATTTCTGTTTTACTACGTAGGGAATATTGAAGTGAAAGAATCTATCTTAGAATTCATTCAAAATTAAGTCTCTTCTACACATTGAATTCTAATTCACAAAAAAAAATTAGAGGATTCAGTAGTTTATAACCCAATTTCTTAATATGTGATACTACAGAATAAAATAACCAATTACTTTGTAGATAATAAGACCAGAATATTTATCACCAAGTAGAACCAGAAGAGGCCACTATCTTATTTGAGAATTTAATGTAGTAACCAGTAAATTAAATTTCAGAGCTTCAGAAACTAGTGTAAATCTGAGGCAGTAAAGCCACAAAGCTGAACACCATGTGGGTTTTCACACTGGGTCTGGAATAAGAACGTCAGTATTCCTTTCAGACAGCAGCTGGCTCCCATAGTGCAAATGTAACTGAGCAGCAGAAAATGTACAGTTCACTAGAGTTTTTCAAAATCCTGAGCAGCAGTTTAAAGATGGAGAGTGTTTTCCATTAAGAACTTTGTGTTTCGTTTTATGGGGAAAAATGCAAAATAAAAATATATTCAGGTTTTAACTCTGTTTTTGTGAGCCCAGAGTCTATTCCAATAGCGTGTTTCAGCAATACTGCGATGGAAACATGTTTGTGACACTTACATATCCTCACGATTGAGGCTTAATCTGGTGAACAGTGTCACTTCTGAAGCGAGGCATTAATAAACATAGGAAGTCATGTTCTAAGAAATAGTCTATTGATTAATAATTAATTGTAACAGCCTTATTAATTGTAATTGACTCTTCCTCAGATTCTGTGACATGCATCACAGAATTACATATCAATTAAATTAGAGTTATAAATATAACCTGAAAGGGGCAGTGCTTCTTGACAGCGGTATTTTACTGCCACAGAGCTTTATGCATCGTTTTCTATCCTGGGCATACTGCCAATCTTGCATTACCTAAATATCCATTTTATATAGTGACTGCATCCTCACAGCAACTTACGAAATCAGGCTAATTGTTTAATTTTAGGTTCCGAATCAATATTCCTTCCAAAGTATTAATCTAGTGGTGAATCTATGCAATTACCAATTTTGTAAGGGTTCTTACGTCTGTGTCTGGTAATTTAAACTATGGTTAAGTGCCTTTTTTTTTGTGTACATTTTTATGTAAGTGCTTAGAAAATAAGTAAGTGACACTGTGTATCTCAGTTTCTCCTTCCATCACGCCATACTTGTTTGCTTACAAGACGCTACCACCTTCCCTTTACTAAAGACGATAATATCAAACAGGATCTTCATCATCTCCATTTTCCAAAGCATTTATCTGGGCTGAAATTTTGATCCATATCCAAAGTTGTTCTGGACATCTGTTAAGTGTAGAGGAATTCATGGAAATTTTATTATAACAGTTCTGGCGTTTTGACTTCCATAAAAAAACCCAAACAAACAAAACCAACAATAAAACCCTAAACCAGTTTTGTCGTCTGATAGCACTGCCCCTAGACAGCTGAAGAAAAACAGAACATAGACGAGAAGAGCAAGGCAGAGGTAAGCCGACCTCAGATAATTTTTTTGTTTAATATGAAAGTAGCAAAAGCTGGTTTATGGTGATTTCATTAGGTAAAGTTTAGAAGTATCTTCTTTTGATTACCCTTAGTCTTGTTGCAGAATGAATTCTCAATAGAATAAAATCTTATTATCCAAATAAGTAAACATATTAAAAAGTTTATGAAAATCCTGGTAACAACTTTAGATATTACGGAAATGAGATGATCTATGTCATGACCTAAATTTCTATCTAGGAACACAACTATCTGTTATTTTTCTCTTCCTTTTTGATATCAAAATGACATTAAATCTTCTTTGATATTTAACATTTTCATTCTGGGTAGCTATCCTTCAGGATAGATATGCCAAACAATCTTTTGCTTGGCTTTTCAGAATTCTTTGGGTATTCAAAGTGGAAAGACGGCGTTAATACGAATGATTCTGTACTGGCAAGAACTCACAAAACCTGTGTCAGCAAGTCATATTTGTCGACTCAATTCCTCTTGTATATTTATAAGGCAGTTGACTAAGTGCCTGAGATATTCCGACTGCTACAACTATCTCTGAAGGACTGCCAAGGTCTGTCTCTGATGTTCAGAAAATTTATGGTGATAAAAGAATTTATACCACTCTGTCAGTCCTTGAGTAATCATTTTACATGTGTCCTCCTCTGTAATTACTGCCCATTATAACAGAGTTTATCAAACACGTACTGTACTCACTTCTTGTGTAGACCAACCACTACATGTTATGTTATCTCCTCCCACGATACCACCTTTTTTCCAGTTTTCTCCATTTTCCTCAGACCCTTTACAACTGACATATGTCATTAGCTTCTTTTTTCATATTTGTTGTGTTATCATACAATATCATACTAATTTATCATGTCTGTTTCAAGTAGGTGCATTTCTCTTAATACACAATGAAAGCCACAGAATGAAGAACTGCTCCTAGACACCGTGACCTACAAGCAGTTGACAAAAATAATTAAAAAGTGCATATTATAATATTGCAGACTTCAGATAAAATCCTATTTCTATAATGTGCAACAAGTTGTTTTTCTGTAGAGAGTGCTTTGCAAACTGCTATACAGAACACAAAGCTCACGTGATGGTATGGAACTTGTGCAAGATAATATATCTTGAGAATGGACCGGTTCGCTCCCAAACGGTAGGACTATGAGTAAAATTTAAGAACGCTTCTATAAAAAGCAATATACACATACAAAGCATGAAGAGTGAGGACTGAGCTCTGAAAGAGGTTATTTCAGGACATTCAAATCACTACTGCGAAATTCTGCACTAGCCAACAGTCCTGAGAACCTAGTGATTTTTCATGGTGGCTACAAGAACTGGACAATCATTCATCCAATGAATTATATCATCTCCATAGTTTTTAGTCCAAAATATTTCCTCTATTATCAGTATGAGCAAATTCACATTAGTAGATTGTGGCCATGGTACCGCAATTTAAATAAACAGTAACTCCATTAAGCTTGTCTGTTTTTACAAGACAGTGATTGAAGTGGAAATATAAAAGCATACAAACTAATGTATAATTATTATCAGAGGCTGAGTACAGGATCCTTATGAATCTTTGCAAAAATAATACAGTCAAATTAAACTAAACTCCGTGACACTAAGTAATTAAGAGCACTATTTTACTTAAAGCATTTGCTATCAAGTGGTCCTTGCCCTGCATTTTCCTGTTCTGTCTAGACTGTTCTCAGGTGAAAGCTATCACGACACTGACATTAAGCAACTTTCTTGGACTGTAAAATATACCATTAAAATCTGAAGTAGAAGAACATGCCTTTATACCTGTATCAATCCTAAAAGGAAAACATTTTAGCATTTTCCATGTACTTTATGTAACAAGGTTTTTTGTTATGTACTTACGTGATAAAGTGGAACTGTGTTGTTTTCTGCTAGCGAGAAATTCAAGATATCTTGCTGTCCAGGCTCAAGCCTAACATTGATAGTAGATGTCAATACAGATGGGCTAATAGGGTAGTTTGGATTGCTTATATTTTTGCCCTTTTTTCGTGACCTACGACCTGTGTCCCTTTTGTTGTCTTTTTGTGTCAAAGGCTCTTCTTGGATAACTAGTATCTTGTCGTCACTCAGATACCGCAGGAGTGAATTCTCAGAGTCAGTTGTTGGAGGGGAAAAAAAAAGAAAGAAGAAACATTAGTAAGGGGAAACAGAACCATTTTGGCTGCATCTGCATTGCCAGCTTGGTTAATTCCCCGCTTCGTCTGAGGCTCGCTCTTCTGCAAACTTACTTGTACCAAGGCTCCAATCAAGAGCAAACTAAGCACTGTCACAAACCCAGCCACAGCAAAGATGGGGGTGCACACATAGCTGTGGTGCATGGCAGACAGTATGAAGCCAGTCCACCTCACGTGGCTTGTATAACACAGAGAATGTACACACAGCCAAAAGGTTTCAGTGAAATGTCAAAGCTCATCACTTCGTACTGTTAAACTGGGAAGTGTCCTGGGAACGTCAAGTGAATTGTGAGGGCTTGCACTGGACTCAGTACCACATTTACTGGCATCCCCTGCCATTTGAGGTGAGAGTGAGCATACACTCAAAATATTTGTAAATTTTATCTAGCAGGGAGCATCCCTGGGACTTCCAGAGGCAAGGATTCTAATTTCAAGGAACCTGACAAACTGGAATAATGGTCTTAAGGAGATGTGCAGTATACTTGGGCACAATTTCAAAATGGGAACTGGACCGGCAGCGTCTGAGGAAAAGACTCTGTCTGTAACAGTGAAATACAAACTAAACATAAATCAAAACATTTGGAATAAATCACAAAAGGCTTGTGCCTTAAACAAGATTTATTTTCTTCTGGAATGAAAGATTACTGAAAAAGGTAGTTTAAAATCCTACTTAATTTTCAAGACCATCACTCAATTTTGTCACATTATAAGTAGCCAAATTGAACTCCTCTCTGCTACCCAAACTGTGCCTAAAAGATTCTGAAAAGACAGTATTTATTTAAGAATCTTTAACAACTAGCATAACAACACACATATTTGCATATTTTAAGAATATTCTTTTGAATGATATAATTGCTTTTTAGCAAAAGGAAAAAGGAACTTTGCTATCACCATGCTTCATTCAGAGTTCATAGTTCCCTCTGGAATCAAGAGAAATTTCTGTGATTAGGACTGCTGGTCTGAACAGTGACAGTGCAATTGCTGATTCTGGTTTCAAATATTCATTCATACCAATCAAAATGTGTCTCAAAGGACATTACCTTACATCTATAATATCACTTACTGTTTTCTAGAACTGTGCAGATTAAGAATTGATTGCTATTAATAAATATCTGAATCTTGTAAGTCCTCTTTCCCTTGATGTTTATCTTTCTTTATAGCAGAATTAAATAGAGTAAATCCCTCCTACTAATACAAGATTTTTAATTTTCAGAAATAGAAACACAAGAACTCAGACACTAAACAGGCTCTTTTATATTTCGTGGCACTCGGTAAAAATAGATTTGGTTCCTGTGACGATATCTGCATGCTTCTTAAGAAAAAAAAAATTGGAGAACACCAGAGAAAAAAAAAAAATACTCACCTCTGCTTCCCCTCTTGTACATGTTTTGTTCTTTTGACTCTCCTATCCAGCTGTACTCAGTAGGCATAGAGACAGGCCTTAAATCTCCTGGAAACAATTCAAGACAAACCAATATAATTTTTGAAGACTAAAAATAGAAGGCTGTAGAGTAAGTAATGCCCATAAAGTACAGACACTGCATGGCCCTTCAGAGCAATCCTTTTTATGAGCACCTACATGCTATTAAAGCTGTAGCACTCAGGATCAATTAAACATCATGTATACCGGATACAACTGGAAAGACTGTTAATACAGATACAACCTCACACACCTATCCGTTAAACAGTAAAACCTATCTGGCCTGGAGGCCATCTCATCGTTTCAAGGGACATAAATGTCACAAGCATGGAGTGCAGTTTGGCAAGAACAACAACAAAGATTCAGACATTAGGGTTTTAATGAATATGATTTTATGGCACTATGGCTGTAAGATGTTAATGTGCATTAGTCATTCCCTGCTACGGTAGCAGCAGAATATTGATAGCAGGCTATTAAATGAGGAATACTACAAACTGACTGTAAAGCATTAGCACTTTGGCATTGCCAGTGTTTTATTATTACCACATTTTATTATTGTCAGCATTATTATGACAAAACACAGAAACACACCCTCTAGATTATGGGCTGAGTTCCATCTGAGCCAGAAAGCCAAAGAATCCTTTGTCCATATGCCAGCTGACTAAATTGAGTGTGTTTCTTTAGGATTTGACAAAATTTTTTTCAAGTAGTTTGCTACTGTTTCTAGGATAATTATAGAACTTAAACATGAACAAGAGTTCCTTTTTTACTATCAATTTCCTCAGGTTGATTAGAATGACAAAGTATTTTCTGTGGATTATATGTATGCTAAATATAGTTTTTTATTCACCATTCTTCCAAAATACAGCTTTTCAGCTGCTAAAATGTTAGGAAGATTTAAGAACTAACAACTGTAAGACAAGTATGCTTCTGGATAACATAATTCTCTGAAAATTGAAGGGGTAGCATATATCTAGAGTAGTGAGATTTTTCCATATTATACACTAACTTTTATGGTATGAGCACCAGTATAACTAATTGTATGGAAAATGTATGTAGTTTCCCTGTCTGCCTAAAAGTTGAAACTACTTTTAACTACAAAGATATTATTCAACTCCCAATCTCAAATTTGGCTTTAGAAGAACATTATTAAGAAAAAACCCCAACAAGTCAAACAAAAGCAAGTACCAGTAATATGGAAAGAGAAACAAGTAAAGATTATAAACTAAAAAATTATTGTTTTAAGAATTGTTTTTGAAACAAACACATATTCCTGAGACTTTAAAATCAAATTCCTTCTAGACTTTTAAAGTTACAGAAAATCAGAACTGTCCATCACAAACACAAGAAAAATCTTGCGTATTACTGGGGTCAGGCACAGAGCCCAACATTTATAGTCATCATGCAGTATGAATTTATGAAAGCAAGCCAAAGACATCCATGTGGCTCCAATTCTAACCACAGTTAAGATTTATCTTTTATTCTAATTTTATAATAAAAATGATGTCACTTATCAGGGAGACAAAGACTGACTCTTACTGGTCTTAAGATGGAATCCTTCTCTTCAGTGTTACAGCTCTTTCAAGTATATGGCTGTACAAGTTACTAAAAATATCCTGTACATAAAAAGATCTGTTAAAATTTCCCTACTCTGAAAAGGTGGTGTGCATATATACACATGATTCTGTCCATTTTACAATTGATATTTTGCCATTTTTTACCATAAAGTCTCATTCAAATTTTTAATTGTGCACTGCAGAATAAACAACTTACACACTCCTGATCCTGAATGTTAGCTTGTAATTACACTAATTATTCCTTCACATAAACTTGTGTCCAGTATTCAGAGCCAATAGGTCCAACAAAGAATGACAGATATTTGGGGGCGTTGCAGTGTTAATAGCACAATTTGTAAATCTGTCAATTTAGAAACGTTAAAGAAATCAGGCCTACCATGAGTGGGTGTTTTTTCTCTTCTCCGCACTCCTGTAGCTCTGCTTCTCTCGTACTCAGAGCCCACAGGGTGGCCTTCACCCTCAATTAAGGTGTAGTATTTCCCACTGTCATGCTCCAGAAAATAGCTTGGAGACTCAGAGCCTTTCATTCCAGACTTTCCAAATTTGCTGATGTCATCACAAGACATTATTCCAATTTCATCTCTAAAAACAGTAAACCAGAAGATTATGGAGAAATTAACTTTTTATGATAAAACTAAAGCGTGCAACTGTTTCTCCCAAACACTACAAATGAAAAGTCGTGTAATTGAAATGCTCTATGTGTGAACTTTCATAAAAGTGATTCAATTCAACAAATGTAAATTAACGACATCGTCATTCGGTTCCATTTTAACTGTAAGACAAACACAGTTATTCAGAAGTTCTCTAGTATTTGAAAGGGAGCATAAGGAATTGTTATAACCTGGGAAGGCAAGGGTTTCTCTTGCAGAAATGCCTGCTTGAGAATAAGATACAAGAGGTCACATAAAAATAAACAAAACTACATGGTTAGAGATTACTTGAAATGCTTTCTTGGTTTAAGACTAAACACAGGTTTTGCTCAACTGGTATCTAGCTAAGTGAAAGTTAAGTCTCTCAAAATAATTATATGCTGCTTAATGTCTTTCTAGTTAATAATTTTACTAAATATTTAGATTGACTGTGGGACTTTTTGGTTATTCAGTTTTTTAATCTAGTGAAAGTGTAAAATTTTATTTTTCCAAACCTCAAATTCATTAGGATGTAAATACCTGGGGCCATAAAGTCCTGACATAGGAGACAGAATGAAAATATCCTGGAGCGTGGAGTTGTCCATTTTTGAGGATATGCCCATTGTACTTGTTGGTGTTGTAGAGCTGCTTGTTGGACTGGTTGGAATTACAGGCTGTAAAAAAAAAAAAAAAAAAAGAAAAAAAAGAAGAAAAAGCACATTAAGAATAAATTACTGTTTTCTGCACTGCAAGTAACAACAAAGTCAATGTGCATAATTTTAGGAATCTTGACCTCTTGTTTTTGATAGTCATTTTTTGGAATTACTGAAATTTCTTCCAAACAAGATGTCTACTGAAGCACTGTTTTACCAAAGAGTTCCAGATGAGATATGAAACAAACTGGTGAAATTCCCATTCAAATACAAAATCATACTTAGATATAACTATTTTTCTACAGGAAAGGAAGAAAACCACAGTGACCTAGAAATGGGATGAAAGCTACAAATACCATTAAAATCTTTTTCTAAATACAATGATTTCTGTCTTCAAGAGATAAACACTGAAATGATTTTATGTGATTCAACAATTAAAAGCAATTCTAAATACAAAAAAAAAGGATGTTTTTTGATTGGAGTATCAGTCTGCATAGCAGTCCAAATTATACTGCTCTTCTATGCTTATTGTTAAGCTTCTTATACTCTGATCAAACATTGTAGGTTTCTTTTGTATTATCAATGTAAATAGATAAGAAGTGACTTGTCAAAGACAAGAATGATCCACTACTTTCTTTCTCATATCTTTGGAAATCAGAGCCTACCACCTACATCAACTACATTAGGAATATTACCATTATTCCTGCAGTTCTGGTCTGGCAGAATGAGCAAAAGTGTAAATATAAGATATTCTAGCAATCCCCCAACTTACCTGCAGCTGGATACAGTTTCCCATAGGTCAAAACATAAGTTATCACCATGACAGAAAGACAAACAGAAGCTCCATTTCAGAAGCAGAAAAGAAATTACCTACACCAAGGCTTTTGTGGATAATTTCTTGTCAATGGTTGTATATTCAGCAGTCAACGTTACAGGTTAGTCAATGAAGTTGACGATAGAAAAAAAGGATGGAAGAGATAATATGACTGTTCAGTTTGCCCCCAAAGAGGGTGATAATCATGCTCTTCCTGATGGATTTTTAAAAATCTAACCTTATAGTAATCTTTTTTTTGCTTTAGTTTAATTCAATTCTTGTCCTACTTATCCCAGAAAGTGAGACCTTTCCTTTTCACTCTTCTTTAACTTTTGATTTTTACATTCTGAATACTATCTGTTTCCCCTTATTTTGTCTAGAAAACAAGAAAACACCTTAATTCTTCCCTTTTAGGGCTTGTTTTCTAAAATATTACTGAACTGTAGTGCGCTCTGTACTTTTGCCAACTGATGAGATGAGGTGTACTCAGTGTATACTACAGGTGCACTCAGGACCCAGCTGAGGCTGTACTAATGCTGAATAAAGCACAATAATTATTTCACTTAGCTTGTGTTTAATATTCCTATTTATGTCTCTCAGCAAGGTATTTCAGTTCCTTCTAATATGACATTCAGCTTTTTTGTTACTGTAATTTCCACATTATTTGGAATTATTGCCATATTATTCACTTGCTACAATCTTTAAAACTGCCTTTGATTATTTCAAAGTAGAATACTTTACATTTGCCCCTCTTTCATTTAATTACATTTTAAGAGCTTTTTTTTTTCTAGTTTTCTAAACTAATTTTTAAATTCCAGCCAAGACTCCATTGCGTTTGCAGGCCCTCCTGGTTTAGCACTGTATGCAGATCTAGTGAGCAGATCCTTCAGGCGGTCAGGAAAACACGGAACAAACCACATGTATCACCTATCTGTTGGATACTCAATGATGCATCCTTTGCTAGATGGTGAGCCATTAACAGTTATTTGTTATTTTCCAGTAATTTTCCACCCATTCAATCTCAATTTCACCCAGTCCTTAATTCTCTATGCCATACTTATGAGCATGTAATGAGAAAAGGTATTACTATCAGGAAAGAAGCTGTATATCTTACTCTATCTACCAGACCAGCTGCTCAGATGAGAGCATTAAATCTGTTTAATGATTTCTTCATAATAAATTCATGGTTTTTTAGTCATCTGTTTTCTTCCAAGTGCTTGCAAACTGTTTGTGCATGTTAAGTGACTCACCTGTAATGCCCTGGCTCTTGCATTTCCCCTTTCTGAAGAAAAGCATTATATTTCCTGTTTTCCTAACCTTACTGTAATTCATCCAACTCCCACCATTTCATAATAAATATGTTTGAAAAATAATGGTCCAAGAGTGCCTCTCCCCTTGCCCCCAAGGAAATCCCAGCTCTTCTTGCCTTTTCTGTCTCCTGCCTTCTCCCTCTCATCTTATTTTCTCCACCTTCTCTATGAAAAATACCCATCTTCCGTGCTTTCCAAGAATTTGCCAGCCACTACATCTTTGTAACAATGCCTGTTTCTATCCTTTCTCAAAGGATGCACCCAATCCAAATAACCCATACTGGGTGATTCTGCCAGTTGCTCAAAGGAAACCTTCTTCACTTATCTGGCCTGGGAGACTCTGATGCAGAGAAGAGAGCACCTGCTTTCTCCTCCTCTGCCATCACTCAGATGATTCCAGCAAATACAATTCTTCTCTGATCTGAAGCTCAGAGGGAAGGGAGCAAAGATGTATATCATCATCCTGAGCTCCAGATATGTCTGTGGTAACAGACAAGGAATTTCAGTGGTTTTAAGTATCTGCAAAATAGCACACAGTTCTTGCAATATTATTAAAATATTAGTTTAATAAGGGTATTTAATATGATATTTTAGTATTATATCAAATCCAAAAAGGCAATTTTAATAAATAGTAAATATAATCCCAACCAGGACTATCAATTAAACAGACATAGTCAATTATTTAAGTCTTATATCTCAATTCCAATCAAATTACTTAAAGTTATTATACTGACTTTGTGTGTGTACAAATGAATATTGGCTGAGGTGTGTGCAAATACAGGCACAGGTTAAAAAAAATCCCAAGGAAAACACATTTGTTTATAGAGGACTTCTGAAAAGTGACACTTTACGTATCTGCTGTATGTTATTCAAAGTTTTTAATGAGAATAGCTACTTATCAGAAGAATGATGAAGCCATGCTGAAATACCAGAATAAAAATGAAAGACAAATGCAAAATTCAAAACTCATCAGAAATAAACGATTGTTTGCCAAAGAGAAAAATTCAAACTATTTCAGAAATAAAGTACATTGCTGTGGTTCTGAGTGTGCTTTGTAAATATTTGGGATAATTAAATATTGTATCTATTTTAAAAGTGCTGTTCAAAACAACAAACACATGACCCCAGCAGGACAAGAAGCAGGAAACTGGTAAAGCCCGGTGGTGCAGCAATGGGAGGCCTGAACATGGACATCCCTTACCTTTTGAGGGGGTATGAAGATTAGGGATGGGGTACTGACTCTCTGCTCTCTCCCTTGAAGGAATAAACTCAATCCCCAGAATTCCCCTGATGGGTGAATTCACAGAAAACACACAGGCGTCACTCTTCTACACGGATTGCCTGCGGTAAGGGAAAATGGGGCTTTGTAACTGCGTGTCGCCCTAGAAATTCCTGCAGTGTGCCATTTTTGTCAGAATAGATTCATTCATGCCGGTGATACAGATGACTAATTGCTTATTGGACAAGCTGCTATTCAGAAGAATTAAATGGTCAACAATGCAAGTACTACTGACCATCAGAAACAGAGCTCTCAGCGTGGTTGAGTATTTCTCACAAACTGGTGAATCGGTATAGCTGTGCTGTGAAACAGCAGGTATGTTCACAGTGTTTGCAAGTCGGGTGGATTTTTTTGAAACTTGAGCTAGATACCTTTTTTTGATGTGTAAATAATTTTTGTCCTCAGAGCAAGAGGATACAATGAAATACATAAGAATACAGAGAAGTCAATAAAAGCACAAGTGGCATTAAGACGAAGAGGAAATGACTGTTCCATCTCCACTGATACAAGACATTTCAGAGAACAGAACACAACTTTCTTACTTGCTGCATTTTCTTTGTCTGAAGAGTTACAAGTCTTTCCTTGCCCAAGATGTTTCTCACTGAGACAGTAAAGTAAATGGGCAGCATGTCATTTCAGAGGTCATCTGAGCAATTCTGTCAGGGTACAGCAACCAAACTATGAACTCCGAACTAACTTGAGTGGTATGCAAGACGTGGTATACACCAACTCGTTATTTTCCTTTTTTTTGCTCTACAAGCATCTGTTCTCATAATGCTATAGAATTTGTCTTTTGTACAAAGCATAAGTCATAATTCATTTCTCCAAATTCACATGGTTTTCAAAATCAGAAATGAACTACTTAGCTAGAATTATTCTCAAGATACTTATAAGGCTGCAGAGCAGAACATGTATTTTCTAAATCTAAGAGTTATTACAAAACTGTCCCTGATGACGTAAGCTTTAATACTGATATCACCTGACAGGCTCTATATCTCAAGCTAAATAATAAAAAGTTTAATGTTCTGGATCAAGTATTTGTAACAGAAATGATTATCACAATTAGAAATTTTTCTGCAAATAAAAAGCAAAAATACAATAAATGCTATATTTTACTTGAATGAAGCTGTGCGTGTGCTCCGTTTTATAAAAAAACAGAGCACTTTTTGCCATTGCAGATGAAAGAATCATTTTATATTGAGTGGGAAGATAATCACAGAATTTAAAAATTAAAATAGTCTTCTAATATCACATCATGCCAACCAGAGACAAAATGAAAAAGTGGTATGACTGACATGTTGTCTCACTGAAAGATAATTGTAGCACAGAACTTTGGCATATGTTAACATTCTGCTGTTGTTAATTAAGCATCAAGGGAAACTATATACAGAAAGTGAATACTACAATGAGACCAAGCAATAAATTTATAAGGATTCACAGATTCTGTATCATTAATAATTCATAAAATAACGATGTAGTATGATTTTAAACATAATTATTCTGGAAAAAAAATTATTAATAACACCTATAAGTGCCTCAAGTAATAACAAAAAAACATGACAACTTTTATTTAAAAAATTCCTGCTGTGCACCAATCTGAGTTAACAAATATTATTTTGGGCCTCTGAATTTCAAGTTGCTAAATCCTACTTCCTTTGTCACTTCCCTAATTACGTACTGCTTGTGTTTTGTTTTTTACCAGCACTAAATCAGAATGGAAGAATTGCTTCGCATGTGCTATTTGTCATAGTGCGTTACGTATATCCATGTATTTATATATGGATAACACACATGTAACACCACGCAAGAGAACACATCCATATACATTATCCATTTTTGTGGCAGTCTGACACTTCCTGAATTGTTTTCAGTTTTGATCTACTAACTGAGATTCTTTTTCTACAGATTGTTTCTGAACTGGTCACTCCAGATCCTACATTGATGCAGCCGGTTAATTTTGTCTACGTATAAAACCTTCTGTCTGTGCTGAATGTATTCTGCTTATTTCTGAATGCCTGTCAATAGCCTCTGACAGCCTCTGTTCTCTGAGAGCCAATTTAATCCATTAGTGGTAGAAAACTCCAGAAAAACAAATAAATAAACCCAGGAGCCTTCATACCAATTCAACAAATTGAGCTTATCTAGAGAGTCTAAAAAATGCCAAAGTCAAAACAAAGGCGAGGAGATTCTGCAGCCAAGAACAGGGAGAGGGAAGTGAGATCACTGCTTTCCAGCAGCATCAAGCTGTTATGTCAGCTGTCCAGGAAACACAAGCTTCAGTATCATCTTGGAATTTAATCATGCCAGTTCCAAGTCACTAATGGCAATAATAAATAATAGTAGATCCAAGTGACAACTGTAGGAAACAGGCAAAACAAAAAAACCCTGTGTCCTGAAATGTACCCAGGTCTTAATATCTGAGCTTGCCTCTGTGGCATGAAGACTAGAGAAGACCTAAAGATGCTAAAGAAGACCTAAAGTTGCTTTTCAACATCTGATTACAAAATCTACCGTTAAGGAGTAACACTGGGAGTGCTCTTTTTATTTTCCAAAGTGATTTATATTTTTATTTAAATACCTCACTGTGCTACTCTCTGATATAGAAGAAACATATTGTACTAACACTTAAAGCACCCTTTGATCCTCAGGGGTTCTTGTGTTCAGGGTCATCAGGAGAGGTCACAACACAAAAATAGAAACTGTTGATAATTCCACAAAAATAGCTTGGTGCACTTTCACTTATCTGGCAACCAAAGGTTGGCATGTGTTGTAGAAAATACTGTGCCATGTGTACAGTACATATTTTTTTCACAGCGAGAAAACTTCCAGAATTAGGGCTGCTTTAGTTCTTCAGGGCTGCTTTAATTCTTTTTCTTAATTAGTACATTCTTCAATGTACTAATTTAAAGAGAGGATTTCTATGGCAGCCCAGTTGCAAACACAATTTTCATTTTGCTGCCCCTGGAAGCTTCAGATGAAGTTCACAAGTAGATACACAATCGTCCTGCTAGAGCGAAGAACGTAGAATGTTATTCCTGCACCCTCGTGGCAGAGTAAGCTGAAGAGTTCTGAATCTCCCCTGGGTGTCACAATGCCCTTTCCTCTCCCCCAGAGGTAGTCACAGAGAAAGGAAAGATGGCACAAACCCCAAGTGTCAGCGCTCCTGAGCTGCAAGAATTACAAACTCCTTCAGTGAAGCAGCAGTGCAGGATTTCGGCACATAAACGTATTACAGACATTATATAGTATTAAACATGCATAGTTACTAACTTACTCAAAACTTTCTTTAGTATTAACATTTTGAGTTCAGCCTTTTTAGGGCGAGTCAAGTTCTACTACATGTGTTGATGCTGTAGGAAGAACCAGGGGTGATGTTCATAACTGATTTTTTTTCATATCAACAGGTTTTCAAGGAATAAGTACGCAGAAAATATCAGAGGTTCTATTTGTACTGCTACCAAACCCTCAGACTTGATGAGAGATGTGGAACAGAGACAGACTTTTCCCGAAACCGAGAAGGTCTGACACACTTGATTACAAACAAGTAATTTTGACAGACTGTGAAATAGCAGAAACAGGGAGGCAATGTTGCCTCTGCTAGTCCAAGCAAGCTACTGAATCTGAGGCTGCCTTGTTCTTCAGTAACGCTATTTGTAAATGTTCCCTCCTTCTGTGAATTCCCGTGGATCTCATCTTCACCAAAAAACGGAGGAAACCAATCTTATCGACACATACAGTATTGCCACACAAACTTATCTCAACACCCTATTTCAAATGAATTTGGGACTCTTCAGAGGCTCCTGTTTCTTTCATCAGAAGGGAAAATTCCAGTGTTTTCTCTTGAATAGAGTAAAAGATTTACCATGACACCAGTGTTGCAACAGCCTTCTTACCTGAAGTGCAAGAGGCTTCCACCTCACATTCTTCAGAAGGGCAGGAGCAGAAACCAGAGTATTCTGAGGACGTTTTTTCAAGGTTAAAATCACTCCATTTGGGTCTTCCCGCAATGCATTTACTAGGTTCTTTAACTGCCAGCCAACCTAAGGAAAAATTCCATAATTGAATTTTGAAAGCTTTCCACTTAACTTCAAACGTGAAGGAAGTCTTCTAATAGCTGAAAAGGTCTGTTACAGCCTGCTCTTTGCAAACATAAGCAGTTTTGATAAACTGTGTCTGATTACTCCTGTTGGACTGAAATGATGCTGCTGAAGCTGGATTTATTTTTTTAGCTATGTTTCTCAACAAAATAAGGCGTAAGTGAACACTGTCTCCATTTTAATAATTTGTTGAGATCACTGTACATTTTAAATCAAAAGATGATGACTAGAAGTCATGAAATAATTTCAGTCTGGATCCTTAGTTGAAAATTCAGTGCTGAGGAGGAAGACAGACTACGCTACAGCAGCATAGGAAACATACATGTAACAGCTTTAAGATCCTAACTGAAGAGAAATGATCGTTTGATTTATCTATACAGCCCCCGGATAGAGCTGAGTAATTCAAGTTACTCTAAACTGTAAACACAGCCATAAAAAAGAACAGCACTAGTACTGAAGGGATTTTATATGTGTCGCTCACAAAAAGCTACTTAGAGGCATTTCTTAATCTTCTCGGTTATTTAAATATGAATTTACCATGAACTGTTTCTACATGAAAACAGAAAATGTATTTTTACAGGCTTAAAAAAAAAAAAAATGAATGCTTACATTATCCTGTTATCCTGGATGGTTGAAGAGGTTTTGAAACTGAATTATAAATGGCAGTATATAAAGATGTTTATGATAAAAGTAGTTTCTTACACATTTAAATGCCACTGAATTTCTATCCATATTTCCACAGGCACATGAGGAAAAAACCAGCCAAAAAAAGGGTATCAAATGAGTCAGATACATAAAATCAGAACTGAACGTGAAATTCTTACAAATTAACATTTTTCTAAACCTAAACCAATCTTTCTTCCACGTTACACCACTGAAATCAGTGGAATTGTACTAGTTTAAATACGAGAAAAATTTGGCTCCATTCAGCAGTCCCTTTGCCCTTCCTATATGAAATGGATGTATTAGCTTGGTCACTACCAATAAAATAAATTCCCACCGCTTAGCACTTCACAGTGAATTATCATTAAAGTTGGTTTGCCCTATTTCCTGAGTAACACTATTATTGAGGAAATTTCTTTAATATTACAGTCTCAAAAAATGTATTCTATGTAATACCCACATCAGTGCAGATAGACAGAAATACACCGCAATGCTTATAGGATTTGTTAACATTCACTTCTAAAGCTTGTGTTCTTTGTGAATATACTTGTGACCTGATCTAGATAACTAGACTTGACACCACACATTTTAAAATTTGTCTCTTCCACTGGTGTCAGAAAAACGGTACAACTAAAGCGAACTCTTAGTTACTCACACCTAACCTTAGCCACGCGTCTTAAGGGCTACACTATTGCCTCCATTTAGTCTCATCATCTTATTTTCAAGAATTATACCACCAATCTTGCTGCAGTAAGCAGCAAATTCAAATTACAAGAACAAGCCTACCTAGAAAGGAATTACTGGAGGGAGCAGCCACTTGCAAGTGACAATTAGGCTACTGGTTCCCATTCAGCTCTGGGAAACGGCAAGGCATGCGTAAGTATTTGTAGGGAGGACTTTGGAGGATTTTCCTCACCTTACTTATTTACATCTTCTCCTCTTCACACAGGATTTCTAGATTTGCCATTCAAGGAAAGGGAATAGGTGCAGGATAGACCCTCCACTTACCCTTTTAAATATTGTGTCTGTTTAAAAACATTACTCAAGTGAGTCACTGGTGTTTTAATTTGAACACCGATGGTTACTTTCTACCCACAGTTCTGCCAAACAAAGCAGTATGGCTCCAACCCTGCCCAGAATATTTTTTCAAAAGTCAATTTCTTTCCCAGAAAAGCTGAGCCCTCAGCACCTCTAAAAGTACCTTTATTGAACTCTCCCCTCCATTTCTGCTCCAAACACAGCAGATTTTTACAGCAGCAATAAACGGCCCTAGCAAAGGCCCGTCGGAAGCGTTATAACTACCACAAGTCCTGCGCCCTGGGGTCAGGCTGGCCGGTACTGAACAGGACCCCGAACGCTGCGGCCGTACCCCAGCTCTCCAGACGCAGCCGCCCTGAGGCCAAACGGCAGCAGCCTCCAAGTGAACATTTAAGAATGACAAGCTTAAGGAACGCGAGAGCAGGAACTGAATAAGTGCATGCAAGCACTAAGTGCTGTTCTGTTTGATATATTTTGACTACGTTTGACCTGTCAGAGTTCAATAGAACACTTCAATCATCATTGCCCTTCTGACCAAAGTGTGTTTTCCCATTGCAATTAAACAACGAGAAAAACAGACAAAGATGTAGGTGTTCAGAATCAAAGCAGTCTACATATATCACCATGTGGTTTATAACTACTTCCTTTTAGAGGAAGATAATACCTGATTACACAGGAAGGTGGAGGGAAAATAATAAAGGCAACCTTGAAGAGATTTCAATTAAAATCCTCTTATAAGTTACGAGATAAACTGTGTGGTTCTAGCCTGTCTCCACAGCGTGCCGAAGCCAGGATCTCAAATGTGAACATTTGGCTCGGAAAGAACTGCAATATGTGTCGGAATTCTAAAAAGGATTTTAACAGCTTTTTAAAGTTCTATTTTTAATGTTGCTGCTCTATTGAAAACTTTCTAAAAATGCACTGGCCACAGGAAACCAGAAAATGGTAGTGATTACAAACAGGCCACAGCCAAAGAAATGCAAATATGTCAAATTCCATTCCAAGTGAGCTCTTCTAGTTTGTGCTTTGTTTACAAAATGACAGAGGCTATACACTTTTTTACTCAATTATAAACTTAAAAATGAACTATTTTTAATTTTTATAGAGTGATGTAATTTTCAGAATGCTGAAATCTTTAGAGTACCGTGAGCTCCTTTTAGAAAAGGATGATAAATAATTAAGTTAATGATAAATTATTCCAATAAGAACCTTAATGACAAAACCATTAAATACCAAGATCTATTAGAGAACAGGCTGCAGTCATTACTACTAGGCTATGATAAAATGCTCTTAAGAATTTGGACATGTTATTATAAATGGTATTACTAAAAATATCTTTGAAAAAATAGAGGTCATTTCAGTGGATTAAAAATCCAAGTTGAAAACCAGTCCTTGAGACAGATTTTGACATTTATTCTTAAAGAATCAGTCTTTAATAGCAATTACTAGCTTCTAACTATGGTGTAGATGTATTCAGCAAAAGGGTATTTTGCTGCTTTAAGATTTTTGCAGAGTGGATAGAATACCTATATTCTTTTCTCTGCTTTTCCTGAAAATTCTGGGGATAAAGCAGAAGTGTGGTTCCTCGGTTCCTTCACTGCCTTATCAAACCTTAAATATCTACCAGGACTCTGAAGAAGTTTTAAGAAATACAAAAATGCAGAGTGCACCCCACAGAAGGAAAGTACAGTTAAATCTTAATTTGTTTGTGAGACTTGTGCATGTTCTACTCACTGTGTCGTATACCGGCTTTAATCCTACCTAGGATGGAGAAAACCAGAGCATTAACTAAACAGGAATTTAAGAACTACCTTGTTAGGCACTTGATCTGGAAATCAATTGTACAGAATAATATTTTCTAAATATTTAGAACATACTATGTTGCACATCACCTGAAAACAAGTAATTCTGCTTTGACTGCAGTAACCCTTACACGAACCAGGACAGATGTTTCCCCTCAAGGCTCTTCAAATACATAAGCAAAGCCATCTGGATACTTAGTTGAACCCCAAGAGTATGACCTGTCTTCGTATTTGCATTAAAATTAAAAAAAAAAAAAATAGGGCTTTTGTAAGCTCAACTTTCTGTAAAGGAAACAGACTATCATCCGTTCATATTTTAAGTCCATAATTCACTTTACCTCATTAGGGTATTAATTAAAAGAATTTGTTTGGTTAACACGGAAATCAGAAATTGTTATTAGACAAAAATACGCTGGAAGATCATAAGACTACTTTCTGTCACTGAAAGCTCATCATTAGCACCTGTAGCTGACTCGCTGTTCTTAGTAATATCCTAACTGTCACTGACAATGATTGATGATGGAAAAACAAGTGTTCTCCCATTATCTTACCTTGTTATTTTCATTAACTAATGGAGAAATACAGCAGGATTCCAAGGAGAAGCAAGATCTGCTCCTGGAAGACATGCATTACTAAGCCTTTTTGAAAGGCACAGTCCTGAGAATAAGTAACGTGGCAATTTGTTTGGAAACAGAATGACATCTCCAGGGGGAAGATGTTGTAATTCCCATGGCATCTCCCCCTCAGCTTTTGCCTTTCCTTTTCCTACTTGTACTTCACAACACACTGTGCTGAAACACAGATGGTGTGACCTGGCTCTACGCTTACAGATCCACCTCCATCTAAAATGAGCCCTCATTAAGACTCAAATTTACAACTCAACAAACAGACATCCAGGATATTAATTCAATAAATACCTTACCACCGATAAATCAGTGCTGAAATCATTGCATTGTGCCAGGGCCCTTGACACACTTTAGTATGTAATTTGAAGATGAACAGCATGAAAAGGTATTAGGCTGCTGGTCATGTATTTACATAGCATGCATCATTCCAGATAACAACCTCATCAAGTCTGAAAACGCCACTACGTGTTAAAAACCACAGCTATGTAGAGATAATGTAACAAACACCTACGCAACAAAGCAAAGGTGTGAGAACTGCAAAAGCCCTTCTAGGTGACTACATCCATTTGTTTACTCTTCTACATACCTGCAGGCAACTGTAATGTAATAATTTTCATCAGTTTCCAGTCACCATCCTAGGGAGATGTCTTTCAAATGCAACAACAGATTTACTTACAGGTGTTTGTATAGCTGCTTGCTCTTGCACAATAGTTTTTGTTGTTTTTTTTTTTTTACCTTAAAGAATTATTTTTCTTTCTGGTCTTGATAGCCTCTGTCTGTTAGGAAAGAGGAATCCTGTCTCAGATGTGGCTGGCTGGGTTAACTAAATTGAAATACTTAAAACAATTATTTTCATATGAGACAGAGGATACATTTTCTTTTTTTTTCCCCCATTATGTTTTTTTAATGTTCATATGTAACTTCACACCTGTGCTGACTGTAAATGACCTGAACATCACACAGTATTTCAGACAAGGTATTACCAATGTCAAGACAATGGCATTAAAACTATCTTTCTCCTGGAATCATGTTCCAGATTAATTCCAAGTTCATCTTTGCCATTTTCAGTCAGCTCACCTCTATGGTGCTCAGTTGATTGGGGATTAATTACTACGTTCTGGCTTCTGGAGTCTCGCCAGTTGCTCCCGAGTAACATTTAGCTTTCAACAGGAATTACTAAAAGCATTAGTATTGCTCTCTGTCCTATTAAATGACCTTCAAAAAAAAGTTTTCGATTTTCTGAAAATTCTATTTTCCCTAGTTGATCACACGCTCTTCTACACAGAAGCAGATCTAATCTTTTACAGGTGGTCAGGAAGCTAGATCAATACTTGTTGTTTGAAAATTATCAAAGAACATTAATACAATTTACTTTTCATAAATTTATGCTGCATTTCAAATCTTGCGTAGTACTGACCAGGAAGTTTTGCCCCTTCTTACCTTTCCCAGCACACAATGTTCTCCTAAAGCAGACAATTCATTAAAAATCCTTGCTTAGGGACTTGCAATTGAAAGTTTCAGTCTCTTCAGTAAACTGAGATGTAGACGATTTGGCATTAAAATCACCCAACTTTGCTTCCATTCTGAATATGTATATACCTATATATTTGCTATAACTATTTTTCTTCTCTTTGGTCTGTTCAATACTATCCTTGATACAGAAAATTGAAAGAAACAGGCGTTTCCAAGAATTTATGTATAATTTTATAAGAGAGGAAGTAAAAATCTACAAGGCACTGGCAGTGCCTGTAAAATAAAGGGAAAAATAAAGAGTTAGTGTGGCAGTAATTTAGAATGTATAAGTTATTTTTAAAAGTTTCTTATGCTGTTTTATTAAAATCTTACAAGCAAGAAGGACAAGTAGAAAAGCAAATAAGGAAATTGGATAATGATTAAGTGATCTTAACAGCCAGTAGTGAATCGTCTGATTTAATTAATTTCTTGTCTAAAGTACTATTATTTTTTCTTTGATATTTATAATTGTATTACCGAGTGTTCCTTGGTTAGACCACATTCCACATAGTCAGTCTTTTATTTCTAAGTCTCTCAATTGTTGCATTGTATAATCTGTAAGCTGCTTTCCTTTGATACTTTCTGAACTTTTTTTTTAAAAAATCTCACTTACATTGAAAATTTATTTGAAAAGTAAACCAAAACAAGTTGGCATGTTAATATAAGTGATTTCAGGGAGGAAAAAAAAAAAAAAGAGTATGAATATAGCTACCTCCTAGCTGTCTGATATTTCTTACTTAATAGAGATAATGCTTTATATAAACTGAGTCTATTAGCTGTAGGTAATAAGAATAATTTTAAAAAATATGGCCAAAATATTCTAGCCACATCAATCTCAAAACGCTTAACGCGCACATCCAGCACTTCAATGGGATTGACATTGTCAGCACACCTAGATCCTCTGCCAGAGCTAAACAACCTCAGAGAGAGGCCTCCAGGATTAGAAATGCTGTTGTCTGTGCTGGCTCCACTCACGTGCAGGGACAGTACAACTATTTCCAAGGCTACATTTTCTTAAACCTGTTTAAAAGCTTGCTCCTTATCAAAACAGATAAGGATTCTTATCTTAAAATGGACTTTCCAATGGAAAAAGGCAAACTTTAATTGAAATTACAGCTTTTGTTTTTAAAGGAAAAAAAAAATCAAATAAAATTGTCCTCTTATTTTCATTTTTGCTTATGTATGAATGAAAAATGAACACAAGCCTTTTTAAAAGAGTCAGCAGCTGGCTGGTAATGGCTACATCAATGTCCTCTCATTTGTACTGTTTTAGCACAGGAGTACCGCCCTGCGCATGAATGAATGCTTTCACTGTACAGCTCCGTCACTCGCTGTTAAATACGCAAAGTATCACAGTTGGGAATGTCAGGAGGTTGTTGAGGAGGGTCATGCATTAGGATGGCAAACTGGAAAGGCACCAAAAAAAAAGTGAAGAGGTAATTCGATTACATCCTGAAAATACCTAAATAAGAAACCTGCTCTTCAATCTAATAGACAAAAATAGATCAAGATCAAAGGACTGCAAGCTTGTGCCAGACAAATGTAGACTACAAATAAAATGGTTTTTTTTTTTCCCAGCAATGAAAATAATTAACTACCAGAACAATTTATTACAGGTTGTGGGAACATCAATGAAAGTTTAAAAACTCAGATGATCTTATTAAATGAGTGAATATGAATTTATCTAGAAAATACATTGGCCTAGTTCAGTCAAAATGAGATTTAATGATGCCAGTACTCAGTTACGGCATTGGAATCTATTAAAAAAAAAAAGATACATACTTTATCTAATCAGGAAAATATTTTCACCAGTGGCAATGTAAAATAACTGTATCTAATCATCTTCAGAACAGATTCTTTCAAAATACATTGTGTTGAACGGGATTTATATTTGATAAGCTACCAAAACACTACAGAGGCTTCATCTTAAGATAATGTCTTTGTGAGAACAACAAAGATAAAATCTGTGGGATGCAGAATCTCCAAAACATACAAATATCTGAAGAAAGTGTATTTCTGCATCTTTACATTCTGTAACTTAACCTGTGTATATATTTTATGAATGCTTTGATCCTCCCCTACCAATGAAAAGGTAAAAGCAGGAATAAGAAATAACATTAACACCTTAGGCTTTTAATGCTTTAAGAAGAGTCTAACTAACATGAGTCTGGAGACCATAGATTTCACTCAATACATATGCCGTAAATAACATTTTAACTATCTTGAAAATTCTGTAACAACCCAGGACATATTTAGGATACTAAATGTAATGATTTGCCTCTTCCCAGGACAATGCTAAATGCTTCACATGAAAGAAATGGAACAGAACGATACATTAGAGAAATAAAGAAACACTCCACTTCTTTCAGCTCCAGACCAAGGTAAAGGAAAATGCAAGCCGTCATAACTGGTTATAAATCAATGCAAACTTTTGCTTCAATTTGATTTTAGAGGGAATGAAGATGTGACACTTGACCTAAAAAAGTGTAAAGAGAAAGACCAAGAGAGAAAAGACCAAAGCATTTAATTTCCAGTTCAGAAACCAAACTAATGGTAGAAATGGCACTACCAACTGCTAGGCAAGAAAAATATCTGGAGAACATCATGAGAAAAATGAGAAGTATGAAACAGCTGAACAAACACACTGTGGCTAGGTATAATTTCAAGCTGCTTTGTATTTTTCTCTTTTATAATTTTACTTCTACTAGCGCTTACTCTTGCTAAGCTGTGTCAAAGGCTGGTAACGATGAAGCCTTGGGTTCTAGTGAGGACTCTGTGCAGGCACAAATCCATGCTCCACTACTTAGTGAGCAAGAGAGTTTACAGCTCTGGAAATCCTGTAAGACCACCACAGATACGCAAGCCTTTTGTTTGTAAGGTTACTCAACTGCATGCCCCTCCCAAGAAATAGCTTGCCATTTATTTATTGTCTTAGCTTTTATAAGCTTCAGAATGAATAATGAATAGTGGGGGTTCATAGAATCATAGAATCATAGAATGGTTAGGGTTGGAAGGGACCTTCAAAGGTCATCTAGTCCAACCCCCCTGCAAGGAGCAGGGACATCCCCCACTAGATCAGGTCGCTCAGAGCCCCATCCAGCCTGGCCTTGAATGTTTCCAGGGATGGGGCATCCACCACCTCTCTGGGCAACCTGTTCCAGTGATCTACAACTCTCATGGTGAAAAATTTCTTCCTAATGTCCAATCTAAATCTACCCCCCTCTATTTTAAAACCATTACCCCTTGTCCTATCACAGCAGGCCCTACTGAACAGTCTCTCCCCATCTTTCAGTTCTTCCAAAAAGGTATGTTGTGCCACTTGACTCAGCTGCTGGCTCTGTGCCCTTAGCTGGAAAGGGATTACAGGTGTCAAGCACCTTGGGCCTGTTGTAACAACGCACACAGAAAGAGTTGATACCCAGAAAGCCAGTTCTTGAGCAGCTGAATGAGGGGATTTCACCTACGGGAGTAAAGATTAAATCAGGCCTGTCGTTTGAAGAGTATGTTTGATGGAGAAAGCCAGTCTAATGCATATTTCAACTTGTAACTATGACAACTCAGAGAACCTCTCTACTACAGATAAAAGCTGCATGCTGCATTAACATTTAAAGTGTAAATGAATAAGTTATACTTCTTTTCAAGAGAAAATATTTGCTCTCTAATCATGAGATTTTAATAGCCAGACTTTCATCTTTCCACCTCACACAAATAACAGACAGAAAGAGATTTCTTAATTTTGCTGCTGCTGCGCTTGGAGATGGAGTTCAGCAGGACAAAGTTAAATGGCTAAATTATAAGCACTTCAGGAAGTTGTTATCGTCATTGTCACAACGCTACTCATGCCTAATAAGTAATCTGTACAAGTGCTCCTTTCACCTGCAGTTCCACGCAACACTGCTGCCATTCTTCTGCAACATAAGATTTTTTTTTTTTTTTTTAAAAGGACAGTCTCTACGACTTAAGATAGTACTGGGACAAAATTGGACTGCGTTTTTTTCAGTAATCATCATCATCATTGGAACTAACGTCAGTTAGAAGGCAGCAGTATGTGTCATCACAGTACATGAAGAAAAACATAATCAATCAGCCTTGGATGAGGCTGTGATGGGATTTAGACAGGCACTCCGATGGGCTTTTAGAGCTCAATTACAGATAACAATCTAATAAATAAATTAAGTATTAATTCTTCAGTGAAGTCACGTGTTTTAAGCCAGGATACAATTCTATGAATGCTGAGAAACATATTATTCCTGCATTTCTACATAAAAAGAAACATAGTTTTGTATACATACAGTACAGAACAGAGCATACAGCTGTGAAAGAAACGCAATGGCAGGCACGTTTAAACGTACGCAAACCACGTACTGCAATACCGCAGGCGCAGCAATACGCTCCTGCATACACTTGCTTATGTCATTTTGAACAGGTCAACGGTTTCAGTTTATAAAACTGCTCATCTACTTAAAAAGAAATCTGCATGCAATAATACACAAAAGTTAAATCTGGCAGATTTCTATCAACACTTCTGCATTTTAAATCTGAATCCCATATTAAACAGAATGCAAAGTTCAGTTTAAGAGAAGTTAAACTAGCTAGCATATCCATAACAAGAAGTCTAAGAACTTTGAAATATTCTGGGACCTCCTTATAGAAAGAGTATGATGCTGAACAGCAGCTCTGCAAAATCTGTTTGGCTTAATCTTTCTGGGCTGGTTACTGACTCAGCTTGTGCATTTTCTTATTAAGCATAGCAGTGGTTATTATTTTTAAAAATATATAAATGATAATCTAGTTTGGTAAAGCTACCTTCTAAGAAGAATTATTACCTTTTTAGCAGTGGGAATAGGCAAAGCCTGCAGAGCAGAATTTCCAAAATACTTACCACAGTTTGATGGTTGACCTGGATCACCTCATCACCAGCATGGATTTTCTTACACTGGTCAGCAGGAGACTGAGGAGAAGAGATAATTATTAACTTTACATGTAGGGCTGTGGGGTGGGAAGGGAAGAGCAGGAATTAAAATAATGAATGTGGAAGGAAGCAAGAAAGCTGTGCCCCAAGCAGTGTTATTGATATCAAATAACAATAAGTGGTCATATTTATAAAAACCGTACATATCATAGAATCACAGAAAGGTTTGGGTTGGAAGAGACCTTTAAAGCCCATCCACTCCAACCCCCCTGCAAGGAGCAGGGACATCTCCAACCAGATCAGGTTGCTCAGAGCCCAGTCCAACCTGGCCTTGAATGTTTCCAGGGATGGGGCGTCCACCACCTCTCTGGGCAATTTATAAGGAACTATGGTTTTTCTGGTTACAGATGGTCATTTGATGATGTAATCTAGAATCCCACCTCCGTTGGTGATGAACAGCATTTTTGACTGACTGAACTATTCTAGCTTTTTTAGCTGTCTGTGGGGAGTATGAGCAGTCACAATCTTGCCAAATATCTAGTGAATTTACATGGCATAGAAGTAAATCTCTTAAGTTATCAAATACTGAGCTTACTGCATGGTCAGGGACAGGGCTGGACCACACCTATAAGAAAAAAGCAAGTCTCATAGTCCTTTACACAGTAGCTTTACTGCTTAAGTACACTGAAAATGCTCTGCAAACACACTGCAACTCCAGCACTTCCAAGACAGTACTAGATCAACCATTTGAATACAGAAAATGGTAATTAATAATTGTCAATGACAGACTAGCTCTTCAGGAGATTTAATATATATATATACACACACAGAGTATTCCATATATACTATTCATACCATTTTGGGATCGCTTAGCTGAAAAACTCCCTTGTCCAAAATAAAGCTGCTTCTCATCACATTAAAATGGATTAAAATCAATTGAAAAGCCACTTGAACATAGTCAACTGCTATTTAGCAAATCATTTTTAAATGCTTCAATGAAATCAGACCTTAAATCTGTAAGACCAATCTGTAAGGCACGCAGGAGACCGGCAGTCATCCTCCGGAGTACAGAACTAAGAATTCATGGCAACTTACTTGCATTGTGCACTAGCTTACAAAAGTGTTCTCCTGACACAGAGTACACCAACTTGAAATTCAAGAGAAAAGAACCAGAAAAGAATGGAAGAGCTGAGACATCACCTTTAGAAATAAATCACAGTGGAAGTCAGCTATTAAGGAAGTAGACCAGCCAGAAGGCTTGCACAAGCTTGAATATTTACTCTACTTGTTAAATATGGAGTCAGAGAGGAGAGGACAGACTGTCCCGTCTCAAACAATGCAGAAACATTTAAAGCAAAACACTCTTCCAGTAACAGTTCAAGTTCCCTGTCCGGGTAAGCAGACTGCTAAGAAAGGCAGAAAAAGAGCCACTTGCAGCGACAGAGAGTGGTCAAGCTCTAATACTGTTGAAATTCCTCACAGAAAGGAAGTTAGGTTATCAAAAATAGTTCAGTTCCTGAATGTCTTTTGGAGGAGTCTGTAACACTATTTGCCCATGGCACAACAGCCAGGTACAAATGCGAAGGAAGAAAAGATTTATCTGAACAAAAGGTGACTTGTAGAAGCTTATATCCATGATCTCATCGCGTACCAATCAAGACTTCCAGGAAACAGGGAAGAGCTCTTCAGCTGGACAGGCTTCACCAACCACAAATCCCACCTGTCATTTCCATCCCTTTTGTAGATGGAGATTAAAAACATAAGATAAAGAAATAAAAGGAACTGAGACAAGAGGAAACAATACAACAAAAACCCAAAGCTCCACTGGGAAGTAAATGACTGCAATTACTTCTGAATAAAATGCCAAAAAGCCTCATCTATGAGGAGGTCAAATCACTCCCCAGTAGTCAGCACCTGCTGACTAATCAATAGATTCTGCAGCCTCCGCAGCTGCTGGAGAGCTCTAGGAGACACCATTAATTATTCCATCAGGAAGCAAAGCCAAGCCAATAGGGCAAATAGCCAATTTTGGACACAGTGACGCCATGCGTGTTACAGGGCTATTCCAGGCAGAGCTTTTACCTTCAGCCTGTCCCTTGCTGATCATTCCTAGCCTTGCTCTGCCCAGCCTCCGCAGCACAAGCCACGTGCCAAGTCCACACCTGCTTGATCTCAGCTTGTTCTTTCATAAGGGCTTCTGTCTCTCCTGTAGTGGGGAGAGTCCAGCCTTTGAGCTAAACTACCTGGTTGTTAAGCCAGACACCAACTCCTGTCCCCTGAGCCCTTCTGTACTGAAATAAACAGGATTTTAGCTACAAACTTTACAGAATGGTGTGAAGAACTACCTGGCTACAGCATCAATTTCTCCTTGTAGTGGAAACTTGCAGAATTTGGCAGACAGCTCTTTTGCACAGGACTAAGCATGTAACTGAGAGTTATTTCTAGATTTCAGTGTGAATACAAACTTGATTGCTTTAAGCAGAGAATGAAAGGTAAGCAAGAAACTGAATTAAACACCACCATTCATAATGTTTAACTTCAGCCTATGTTAGCTGGAAAACATAGGCCTGTTCCTTTCTCTTTCTAGCTCCTTTCCTGACTTTGATGAGGCTGAGCTAATTATTATCTTTTAAAATTAAACACTGGCTCTGAGGTCAATTATCCCTTCAAAAGGAACGAAGAATCAATTTGCTGAAATGCCAAAAATTAAAGGTCTTTGAAGCTCATTTATCTGCACATGTGATTACACTTTCAGCAAAAACAAAAAAGCAACTTCTTATGGTGGTGTCTCATCAAAAAGTTTTGACATCTGAAGTTTAGTCAAAATAAAAATAAAAGTTTTAGTGGCTTGCAATTTAGTAACTCCTGCTGTGAATTTCAATTATAAAGATATAAATACTTTCCCTACAAACTGCATTGTATTTCTAAAATGAATTAGAATTACAATTAAAAAGTGGATTAATTATAGCATGAGTAATTGAGTCTATGAACAAAAACTGTTGCTACGTAATCAAGATGGATCACTCATAACACTCAGGACCTACGATACACACAGAGTTACTTTAAGAATTCTAAATACTGCCAATGGCATCAATATAAATAAGCAAACAAATTTAAAGTTTCATTTGCATTAGATTTGTCTTCACAAACTGTGACTTTCAAATCACCAGGCTTTCCATGGGTTTGCCCTGTCTAAAAACGGAGTGACAAAAACTATGCAATACTATCTCAATATACGCAAACCGAGCGGAACAAAATATCACATGAGGCTCACACGTGGGCCAGCACACCACTCACGTGTGCCAGCACCTATCCACGTCTTTGGCTGGCTGCACACTGCTAATTTTACGTTCCTTGGGTGTCACCATAAGTTCAATATTAGCTTTATAAAGTCTAAACTTGTAATTTATCCAGTTACATGCTGTAAAACAGATCCAAGACCAAATGAAAACAACGTGACTAAAACACGATGAAAAAGAGAAGGGATGGGGCCTATCGAGTCTGTCAGAGTAACTAGATTGCAGCTGTTGAAGGCTTTTTTTTTTCAAATTTATAATTATGAATTGCAAGTTAAGTAACAAGCAGGATATTTAGAAGATATTTCGTTATTCTTGTCATACTTCAGTTTTCCTATGATCAGTCATGCTGATTTATGTGCCGCAGCATTTCTGCGTGCTTTTGGTTCAGATTTGCCTAACGCTTCTGGGACTACAATGAAACTGATAATGAATACATTTTTCTTGGTCTCTTCTGTATTTTTACTACACATGATGGAAAAAATGAAAAGACAGTGCTGCTTAACTCCTAATACAATTATTTCAGGACTTTTTCATAAAAGAACTGTTTATACATCCTCACATAGTAGTCATTTGGATTGTTAACTAACTTGGTTTTTTACCATTGTCACATCATCTGTCCCCTTCTGTTCACGTACCAAAATCCGTTTGCTGCTTTCCGCAATTTCTGCCTTCTCAGTAATTACTGCTAGCTTTGAACACTTACTGGTTTATCAAAGATCTAGCCTGATAACTTAAAATATTATATTCAATATCTTTCTCCATTACCCGTTTTATTACATCCACCATACTGCCGATAAACTATTTAAAAATATATTATTTTAAAATCTATTTTACTTGAATGCTTAGACATACAGAAGCTACTCTTTTTCTAAGAGTCAATACTAGAACAGGCATCATCTCCACAAGTCTAATTTTTCTAACATTATTTTTAAATTAATTTGGTAATTAGAACAACAAGAAAAAAAAAATCTACAAAAAAAGTTACTGTCCATTCTAAGAACAGTTAGCAAAAAGACTATTCATCACTGTATGACAATACTGACTCCCTGCGAAAAGTAATCTGACTGTACACATTCACAGCTGCTCAGATGACAGCTACGCTTATCAGGAACTGCAATTTTATGACTACTCTGGTCAATATAAACACCTGAGGTAGATGGTTTTTTCCCTTTTATATTTTTCTACTGTTCTGTTGACAGAAAAATACTTATTTTTCATATGAACCTGAACTGTCTCATGTTCTGAAAGATTTATCTGAAGTAGAGAACAAAAATTAAATACAACAGATATTATTTTAGACTAATAATGATGCTCTTATGCGAGAAAAATTTACTTAATATAAAGGAAAACACTTCTGTCCCAGAGAGAACATATACACAAACACTATTAGAAATGTGTTTTGGAAGAACCATTGAGGACAAAAGTTCAGGATTTTTATTTTATTATATTGTTAGTTATTAGTTACTTCATCATAGATATTTTTCTATGTCTATTTTTAAGGGTTCCAAGTTTTTTCAAAAATAGTATGGTATACATACAGAAAAGATAAAGAAAAAAGTATTAATAAAAAGTGTCTTAATTTAAAACAAGTATTCATATTACAAAATGCACGGCGGATACACAGAAAACACTTGCATGTGCGGAAGGTCTTTTAGAATAAAGCAGCTTACATTTTCAGTTGTTCCTGTGATTACATGTAGCCCATCGTATGTTGATTTGATATACATTCCCTGAAAAAGGAGCAGGAAAGGTAATTAATATTTGTGGGAAACAAATAAATGATGTTTGCACAATAATTAAAATAATATATTTATTCCAGTTTAAAGACCATAACAGTTGAACAGACTGGAAGGAACCATGGTCAGTTAATATTTGGAAATCTAAGTTAAACAAATATGTATCAAGATCCATTATAAACACCACGATTTCCTCACTCAATGCTTTATTTTTATTTCAAACAAAGCTTTCGGACAGAATTTAACACTGAACATCAACATAAAAGCTCACTCCTATTCAGTGTTTGAAGTATTTAACATGATCTCTTTTTATTACTAATGACATAAAAAGTATCAAAACTGAAACGACAAAGAGGAATAATCTTTAAAATTAAATGGCCCATCTTCAGAGAGTTTTTTCTATAAAAACAAAAGCATAGCCTAACTCAGAGGAGACAGGAGCTAATGCTCATGTTGCCATTTATGGAGAAAAATGAGCTTGGTGAAATAAAGGAGCTTTGTAATTAGTCCAGCAAGAATTCTGCTTCAAGGAGGCAATTCCCATGATCCAGAGACACCCTAAGCAGGTACCCAGCTGTACACACACGCACCCAGAGCCTTACATGCCAGTTAGACTCAATTGCTTGGATTCTTGCCTCTCAGGAGTAAGGTCATAGCTTCACATCTCTCCGAAGAGTATGGTTATCCATCACATTTCAAAATCTAATTAATCTAATTGGTATGTTGTACTGCTGATTCATTATCCTTTCAACAATTCTGCACCACCTTGTGCTGTCAAAATGGACGTTTAGAGCCTCCAGCAAGAAGAAAGAACATTTTCTTCACAGAAGCCCGTTTCAAGATTCCTGAAAACTAATGGAGATCTTCACAAACACATCTCCCTCCCCCCAAAAAGGAAAGGTCATTTTCCTCTCTACAACTACCCACATTGGAAGGGTATAGAGAAGATGGAGCCAAACTCTTCTTGAACGTCCACAGTGGGAGGATGAGAAGCAAGGGACACAAGTTGGAAGTCAATTAAAAAAAAAAAAAAAAGAAGATTCCCCTGCCCCTCCATTTTACCAAGAAGATGATAAAACCCTGGAACAGGCTGGCAAGGCTGTAGAATGTCTGACTTGAAGATGATAAAAACTTGACTGTATGAGGCCCTGAGCAACCTGCTTTAGCTGAATCTGCTTTGACTTTTCATCATGAGAAAACGTGACTCCTTTCTTAATGTAAATTAATTCAATTTCAGCAAGTTTAACTTTATTTAAGTCTTAAAAGTAAAGACTGGCTAAAACTGATCAGGTTGCTTGACTCTGCTGCATAGGAAACTCCATTTTAGATTTTACTCACCACGAGTACATGTTCTCTTAAATGAAATTGTTTTATAAGCTATTTCTTTTGTAAATAACAAAGATGTCCAAATTAAATCTTGGAAGTCTTGAAACCACTTTCATAAAATGTGATTAGCTGGAAAAAAGAAGTTTCTGTGAAGTCTTCCACTATTTCCTTCTATACAACTGGCTTAATTTTATCCTTGTTCACTATTCCATTGTTTCTGTAGCACCTTCAGCTGTTACTGCCAGGCATCTGATCCTCTTTCTTTTTGCGAACTCAAAGCCATAAAACAAGAGTCCAAGATCATGGAAAACCCTGAAGGTTCTCATTAGAAATGAGTTGTTGGGTCTCCATTAAAAGTCTTAAATAGGTATTTAAATCCATCCAGTACGTGTTATGCCGGATTGTCACAGTAAACTTTTAGCCAGAATGTTACACAACATTGCTGCACCATCAGAGAAGTCTGTTATTTTAACACATAGCTCAGTAACACATTTCCAGCTACACTTTTAATATCAAATTTAATATCACAGTTCTAACACCCTACTTGTTTTGGTAAGATTCATTGCCTACTTAGCAAATCAACAGACTAAGATATTTAAGCCAAAACTGCACATAGTGCTAAATTTTCACTGAATTTTATTACATATTTCTTCATAAAGTTCTTAGCCTCTTGTTAAGCTATGTGTATTTTTGGAAAAAAAGTCAAATTACAATTTTATCTCTTAGCATATGCCATCTGACAGACATAAAAACTGACTAATCACTAAGAATTACCCTACCTTTTGCTATCTGGTCTTTCATCTTAGCTATTAAACTTTAAGAACAAAATATATAAAAATAAACAATTTTAGTGAATGACTCATAGCCCTCATTATCCTAGATAGAGCTTTCATCCTTGTTTTCCTGAAAGAAAAGTAATAAAAGAACTTGTTTCTTGTTGACCATTACAGTAGCATTGTATCACTTTAAAATTAAATAGAAAATATATGGAGGATGTTTTCTGAAACTTTTTCTGTTGTTTTCACTGAAAATTCAGTGGCTAAATAGGGAAAAGAAAGAACTAATTTGACTGGTATGTGCGACTGATACAGCTTAGGAAGGAATGGAAAGAGAGGAAAAAAACAGTATTTTTCTGGAGGCCAGAAATGCCTGCAGAGATCAGGATGCAAACACAATCACCAGAACTTGGAACGGAACGTAAAATGTGCGCTTCCCAATGCAAATTCTTTTGTCCAGCAAACTGCCACGAAACTACCAGCAGAGTGTATGCTGGGGAATGCAAGAGATAAAACTTTTTTAATAAAGCAGACTGAAAAAGAAGGTACTTTAGAGAGGAAAGACAAGACAAAGACGACTATTAAGCTAATAAAAGCATGGACAGAAAGTTAGAAAATGCTAGAACTGAGGGTACACATTCAAATGAGTTACAGTCCCTTTGTGAAAATGCTGTATTATACAGAATTTATTTAAACAATTAAACCCACAGCCACTGCCCTGCAGGGGTTCCGGCTTTGTGTAGAGACTATATGGACTTGGACCTGGAAATCAATTCAGTTTATGCGTAAGCTTATGCAATGTCTATAGGCTTTCTGACTCATTTGCTGAAGAAATTAGAATGCATGTAATAAAAGCAGTTTTGCAAATGGAGTTTTGAAAATAGAGGAAAACTCATAATTAAGTCAACTGTGTATCCTTCCAGATAACTGAATTTTTATATTTATTTAAGTAATTTACCACACATTTTTCACCACCAGCAAACAATTGTGTTAATTTTCTAGGTGCCAACCCTGTACGAAGCTGAAGCTAGAGTTCTCAGTAGCTCTAAAAACCTGAACTACACTTTAAACCAAGAGAGACCGTGTTTTAAACTTATGCTATAAAAGTAACAAGTGTTCTGAAAAATTGTATGGTAAGCTTCTCCTGAAAAATAGATTTTTGGTGATTTTGACACAAATTGCTCTGTGTATTATATTCCTATCTATAAAACTAAAGTTACAGTATCATTTTCACAAGTGTTGTGGGGATGAATTAATTAGTGTCTGTGAAGCACTCAATAAGGCCTTATTAAAAAAAAAAAATCAGAAACCAACTCACGATGAAGTTGGTAACTCAAGGGAACGCAGAGCTCAGCTGAAGTGTGGTAAATAAGACCTCAACCCCTCCACTGAATGATAAGGACAAAAATGGAACTCTGAACACTTTCCATCCAGTGAATAGCACTCATTTCTATCTTGAATGGAGCAGAGATCCTGTGGAAAAAACTGCTATACCATCATGAGAAAGCCATTTGTAATTCATTACTCTGTTCTATATTTGATTCTGATTAACGTTTTCTTTTCCTTTCCACATGATTTTTCTTTTATTCCCGTTTACAGTCCTTTTTCTTATTTTTTTCTAAACAGAACACAGTGTCAGCAAAATTGATTATAAGGAACTTTCCAACCTAACATGTTACAGTGCCTTCACAATTAGGCACAGAAAACTCAATTCACTGTGATTTCACTTCATCACAAAAAAAAAAAAAATAAAAATAAAAATAAATTGTCATGCAATTTTGATTGCAGCATTTGACTCATGTCCTCTGTCAGCAGAGGCCGCTTACTGCAGTTTTGTTGGTTAAAAACTTATGGTTAAAACAAGTTAACTTCTGGTTAAAAACCCTGCGGATGGAGAACTACAGCGTGGTTCTTCCAGCCAGTGACAGAGTCCAGTCCGCAGCATTATTACTGCACAGGCCCTGTCTGCGTGATGTTCTGTCAGAAAAGAGGGGACGTGGACCACGTGACAGGTCACAAGACAGCCAACACCTCTCACCTTGGTCACTCATGCCTTAAAGGTTTAAATCATACTCCGACACCTTATGACAAGCTGCTGAGAAAGTACACCATTCATACCCACGAACGCCTGAAAGACACCCATCTAAGATTGCACACCACATTTTCAGCTCACTATAGGACATGCCATTTTTGGTGTAGGCTGCACTCTTCCCGTTCTGCACCAATCTACCCTCCTGTCCTAGATCTAGGAACACACACCAGCAATGCCAAGCCTGGCTTGATATCCTCCATCATCTCTGCGGAAAACACATCCTACCTGCGTTCATGCTCTCTTCAGCACTGATGGTGAACTTTCCCCTAAGCAGACCAGCAGAAACACATTACATTTCTGGATAGAAAGGAAAGCTACAGAGAGATCCTGACTGCCAGCATGCAGGACGTAGTAGTCTTAATGCAAGCCAAAAGCACTGCCAGATTTACAGCGTATACACCATGCAAGCTGTAAATGACACTGACCTGTTATTTCCTGGATATCCCTGCACTAACCCAGAAATCAGACCAAGAAGGGAAACTGGGCCGCAAAGGGAACACATTTCGCCGCTGGGACGCAGCAGCACAGCAAGCAAATTGTGTTTATCTTTGGGATTACATACTAGGCTAAGCATCTGTGATGCCTCAGAATTCAAATTAAATGAGTTTTATGCTTTTGTAGTGTTCTTTGTTGACTAAATCAGTCTAAGAATAAAGTAAACTTACATAGCCATACAAAACCCCCTCATGTTATTGAAATACATCATTCTCAAATGAATATACATACCTCAAAATAATTATGCTTTTGTAACTTTCACAGGATTTGCATATGATGTTCATTGCTATTCAATGTCAGAACAAAGAGTAAGATATTGAAATAATGCAAAACTAACAGAAATCAAAATAAATCTGTAAATCACACTGAATTATAAACAAGAAACATACCACAATCTGTATAATGATATTCAAATGTATTTTAATTTGACAGTTCTGGAATTTTCTGCAGATGAGCCTCATGGCTACCTATTTCCCTACTCATTTGCCCCTTTTTTCCTCCCCCAACTCCAAGTCCAGGAATAATATTCCTAGATTCCTCCTCTTGTAGGGAAAAAAAAAGTAATTTTAAAAAGTCCTGAGAAAGAAGCTGAGGACAGTACAAGAGATCTTACTGGGAAAAGTAGCCCATCTCTTGAGGAGAACGTACAAGAACATCCCAGTGCCTGCAGTACTACCTTACATTCTAGCTTTTATTAGGATCTCAGGTTCCCAAACACAATCCCTATCCTGCTGTAGCTTCCCAATACCAGAATGGTTGTTCCAATCCAAACTATTCTATGATTCTGTGAAGCAGGGGATTATATACAGAGGGGAAACAGAAATCTTACCCACTAAAACTTCATAAAAATCCCTTGTCCAAGAAATGTAACAGTACATTAATACTTAAAAGTGGTAGCCAAATTATTATTAAACTATCATCTCCACAGAAAATTTTAATGGTGTGACCCATGACTAATGCAGAGCAGCTGGGATGTTCAGAAGACACCTAACTAGTCTGCTCAGTGAACAACAATTTACAAATATAAGGGATTTATTTTGTTTCTGGGACAATACTGAAAGTTTTATTTGAATTGAAAAATTAGGGAGGCATATAATTATTTTTATGCAAACCCAAGAAACATACCTTCCAGGAATCATTTCCAAAGCACGTTAATTAATGATATTTAGTTAATTTTATTTGTATATGTATGTATTTGGGGATTATTTTGGTACATTCCATGAAGCCCTACGTAAAACAGGTTTTATTTTTTCTAAAAATTAGAATCCCTTTATTTAGATAAACGCTAATTAAATAACTTTCAGAAATCTGATTCTGCATACCAAAAGAGTAGGACACTGCATGAAAACATATTTTGGTTTCTTGATATATTAAAGAAAGAGATCACCCTGAAGAACTGAGGCTTGTAGTGTGTATCCCAACAGTTAAACGTTAAATTGCTTTGCTACTTACCAAACCCTCACTGGGCATAATGCTGGTGAGATGAACTACCTCAAGATGTGCTGACTGTGACACCAGAGAGTCAGATGAGAGCGAAATGATGTGGTCACAAATCCCAGACAAGGTTTTACACTACAAAGAAAAACAAATCAATATGATTCCTTGTATTAAACTGAAACTACTAGCGAAGAAGTTCTTATTCTGAGAACAAACAGATAATTTTGCTTCTTAGCATTGTAAAAACTACAGGTATATTAAATTCAAGTACAAGAGGTTAAAGGAACAGAAAATATCCATAAATGTCAAGAAAATGTACAGTTCTCCTGATTGAAAGATTTTACTGTGCGCTGAGAACATCTATATATCTAAACTATCTTCTCCACTCCAACTTACGCACTTACATGCATTTTTTAAAAAAACCCAAACAACCCTGATGAACTTCATCTTATCTGTCATTAGAATGTATCATTAAAAATACAATGGAAGTCAAGTGAAATATGTAAAAATTAATGCCTTTTTTGCCAATTTAATAACCTATTTTGGCTACCAAATAATGAGAGCAACCCTACCAAGAGTGATAACGAGGTGAATTCTGCATTGTACAACTTAGAAAGTCTTTCCTTTGTTAAAAATTACACTGGCAGAAAAGTGCCTTAGTTAATCCGTTTCCTGAAATAAAATCCTCAAGCATCTTTGAACACATCCTTTAACTGATTCTAGATCGCTACAACTATGCACTAATTTTATGTTATCCTGCCTCCCAGCTAAAGATCTCAAAAATCCTAATGCCAATCCACAGGAACACCTTCAAAGCAGGAAACCCACTGCAGAGATTGTAGCAGTGATGCTGACAGATGAATGCTATCCATCAAAAACAAACAGTAAATCTACGGATCAGAATCAGAAAGGAACGGATCTGTACTCTCAGAGAATCTTCATGTGTAAAGACTTATTCCCAAGATTGTGTGTGTTTCTTAAAGCGTTCTTTCAAAAATATTTGCACCTAATCTGAAAGCATTAATTTAGATGAATTTCAGCATGGTCTTCCAGTCAAAGTTGTGCTGTATGCATCTATTCTCCTTTGGGGACTATACTCACATTTTCCCTAATTATAGGAAATGGTAGTGAAATCCCCAAAGGGAAGTTTTATTTCAGGCATTTGCAAAAGCATGAGGATTTCTAATATCTCATTTGACGCTACATATATAAGTTAAACAAATAAAGTTGTCACAATGAATAAATTAACTGACTAAATTTATAGATTTTTTTTTGTTGTTTTCTATTCACTGTAGAGTTACTCATCTGGAAATCCAAGTACAGCTCTGGGGTACTGGATGTGGCATCTGTATTTTGTAGCAGCTGAAAGATGCAAAGCATCACATTCAGGTACACATGAGTGCATCTAAAGGTCACCAAAACCCAGAAATATTTCTAGCAGTTTCAGCTTTGGGCCAGAACCCCTAAAGAAAACTTTAGGGTCCTGTCTTCTCCCACCAGAGATATGGAAACCGGCTTGCTCAAAAAATGTATTGTGCTGCCATTGTACATATGAACCGATGGCTGACCCTGTGCGGGAGTAGATTTTGAATTACTGTCATATCACAATATTACTGTGATTGTGAACTGAGGCCCTCTCTTGTACCTTTACATTTAAGACCATATGCACAGATCAGATGCAGACTAAATCCCAGAGACAACACTTCCCACTTTCTGATGTCACGTTTTAACTTTACAGTTGTACATACAAATACTTTTTCAGTAAATAAACTTTGGAATGAAATAAACAGCAAACAAGCTTTCAATCAAGTTTACTTTTATGAATCTTTAAGATCTCCCTATGATTCAGAAGGTTAACTAAAATCTACGTAGGATTTTAGCATGAGGAAAATATTCAAGAAAATTATGTTAGAATAATTAAGAACATCAATTTGCTGTGACAGTAGTTCAGCAGATACAAAAGAGGCCTGACACCAACTGTAAATAATGCAAAGGCTGAGATACTATAAATGGGAGCAACCCAGCAGAATTTATGAATACTAGCAGACGGTCAGGAAGGAATGTTTGATGTTACGATGATACATTAACATATGCTAAAATATTTTTGGCATTAAAAAATAGAAAGCACCAAAGTTGTGTACTAATTCCAAAACCACAGAAAAGCAAAGTGCGTGCTCTCCAGATGGCGCAAGACTACTGCACTTAAGAAAACCTCAAACAAAAACAGGCTCTAAGAAATTCAGTACCTGTTGCAGAGGAACTCTACACACAGTTTTACAGGCCACGCAACACCTAAACCCATTTATTACACTTCTCTCAACGGGCCACTACAGGAACAGAATCTCTAGGAAGCCACTAAGCCTTGAACAAGTCACACAATCTTATACGTTACCAAAAGTATTTTTGGTATGGCAGCCACTGCTGGGTCTGCACAATGGATATAAGTTAATAATCTGTATTTACTGCTGAGAGAAAGAACAACTAGCAGGTTGTAATTTTTAATTATCACAAGTATACTGTATTAGTCTAAAGAATCAACGCAGTCCTGATAAACACATTTTGCCAAACAGATCTTCAAAAAAAGGAAACACGCAGTTTAAGTGACCCTGAAGATCACTCCTTTGGGATCTTTAGACCTCCTTGTTGTAGGAAAAGATCACTTTATCTTTTCCTGCAATACCTGAGGTGCAGAACAGACACAGGGTGGTCACAGGACTAGTGAGGGAACGGAACTCGGCACCTGCAACCACATCATCTGAGCACACGCAGCCCTAGTGTGAAGCTCTTCCAAACAAACCTGCACCTCAGCTACCTCTCCAGAAGCCAATGAAGAAAGCCAATCATGGATCACTGTCTTATAAATCTGTCTGTACTTCTAAATACACCGTTCTTAATATCTTTCAGAAATAAAACAAAAACCATGGGATGTTTAAGAGTTATAGATTCTATCTCTTACAAATGTAAAATTTTACTTTAGAGCTTCACAACTACTTTTCTTGAGTATTTTCTTTAATTTTATTTTATTTTTAGAAATAAAAAAGAGAATTAAAAAATGAACAATTTACAAAGCTTATTCTTGAATTCAGTATCCTTGAAGCAATTTTTTTTTTTTTAAGATGCTATGAGAAAGATGGTGATTATTCTCATTTCACCTAGAGTTATGATGATAAAAAAGTTGATTTCTCAGGGCCTGGATGCTCTGGATCAGGCAGTTTCAGCTGATTTTGCTCAGGCTAAGACAAGTTCTACTGCCTTGGGCTCCAGGCTCTTTCAGGTTCACCACACTTTCACCACTCAGCCTACGGAATACTTAAAAACAGAAACTCTTCTCTTCCTACTTTTTAGGATTCAATCCAGAACAAGTAGGAAAGTCAAAAGTAGCATTGCTGCTAAAGATGTATTTATAGAAGTCACGTGCAGTTACAATTGTAGGTTAAAAGATGTGTATAGATGTAGGCGTATATAAATATATACACACTCCAAATCCCAGAAGATTTCAGGTGCTTTTAGAAGTTCTTTTCAGAATCAGGTTTGCAACAGTAAGCTTTTTTCTAAAAGTCACTGCATGCTTTCTGAATTTAACAGCACATCAATGTTTTATTACAAATTTTAATCCCCACTGGAAGCAATGTATGTGTAAAAGGTTGGGTTTTTTTTAAAAAAAAAAAAAAAAAGGGTCAGGCACTTGGTTAGAGCTTGTCAGAAGTTTATCTGAACTTGCAAATCCTTTGAGATTTTCCTTTCACCATAGGTTTTAACTCCACGTCAGTGTCTGTACAAGTTTTCTGTGCTGGTACCAGGAAAATATATAGGATTTGAACTTAAAGGCCAATATCTAACCAATAACTTCAGTTCCCCTTTGTCATTAGATTTTTTGAGTGCTGAAGGAACAAAGTGCTCAGTTTGACAACCAGTGCAGCTAGTGATGCACCAGGTCTGATGGATCCATTGCTGGAATTCCATGCCAGCAATCTTAGTAAGAGTATTACACTAGGAAGAGTATTGTGGAGCTTCTGAAGCAATCTAAGAAGAATAATTACGTATTTGTAATTAACTGTAGTATAACAGGGAGCATTACTCCAGGGAACTGTGTAGAAAGGGAGAGTGAAAGGGAATTGCTGACCTTGCCTGCTAAAATAAACAGGCATAAGTTAGGGAATACCAGAAGAAAGCTGATTCTTAAGCCCTAAATTTGAAAGGCTTCCAATTTAGGAAAGAGGAAAAAGGCTTGGTGGGAATGGTTCTGAAGTGAATGACACCAGCTTCCGTAAGCCTCCATCTTCAGAGAAACTGGAAAAAATATCTTAGGTGAAAAAATATTTTATTAATATTGTTTGGGTAGAGTCTCTCCACTTCTTTACATTGATTGTAAAGAAATGTGAAAAGACATTTTGGAGTGTTAAATCTAGAGTCCTGGGGCAGTCTTTACACTGGCTGGTAGGAGGCACAGCCAGCTTGCACTAAGTTGGTTTCAGGGGGTCACAAAACATGTAGGCTGATATCTCTGTCTTGCTGGTCTTGAAAATAAATTTTAACTTTTAAACTCTTTGATCTTATTTATGAAAACTTTAACTTTTAGCAACTGATATAATTCATAGAAGTTGTGTCAAATAGAGAGGAACTTTATTTTCCTATGGTAGCTTTAATTTTTTTTAAATTCATTTAAGTGGATGGGGTAGGATTAGAGAATACCAAAGCAGAATACTTAGATTACTTACCACATGAAGAATCTTATTTTCTGTTTCATACACTGTACAATCCTGTGGTAAAATAAAACAAAAGCAATTAATGCACATTATTTTAAATTTCCTATTAAGAAAGAACAGAATGCATCTCTTACAGAACTACCTGTAAAGACAAACGATCTCTCAAGTTTTGTCATGTCTGAAAAGGTTACTTTATGATCTTAGGAAACTTGACTTCTCTTGTGGCTGCTTAACCTCACAGATCTATTCTTCCCTTTACGGTCATGAAACTCTTGTGCTCAACACTAGCACCAATAAAAAGGTAAGGCAGAGAGGACAAGTTCAGGACAGTGAGAAAAAAGAAATTGAATGTAATTAATCTGGCACGTCAAATTCAATGACGTGCAGAGTGAGAGATACATGGCCTAGCCTTATATCAGGCAGAATGTTTGTTAGCTGTTCTACACCTTGTGTGGGGTGCAGGCAGTTGTATCAGACCTACGACTAGGCAGACTGTGTTACTGTAAAACATAGGAAGGAAGAGTAAACAGAATTTTTTGACAAGAAGTACAATGCTAAAGATGTTAAACATGGTGTGTCCACACTGTCAGTTTGGTTCACTCCATCTTTTGCTTCAAGGCCCTGACTGTCTACACCATCCACAAGAGACAAGAAACAGCAGCGGTCCCACCTCTTGAGAGAAGTCACGTAACTGCTCTAACTTTGGACTCCAGAAGGCACAAGTCACACCAAAAAGGATGAGAAAGGACATGGCCTTGCTCACGTTGAGCCCTGGTCCGGGGACATCCAAGGGCCTGCCTTAAGGCCTCCCAAAGAACAAATCCATCCCAGCTTTCCATTACACAACATTGCTATTAACCAATTTAAAGTAAGCTTGAAAAACAATATTCCTGATCAACCTCTTTATTTACATAAGATTTTGAACTTCTAGAGGAGTCATTTTCCTATTTTAGTACTTAAGAGTCATTACTCCCTTAACTTGCATTTTGGTTTAGTGATATTACAGTGCCTAGAAAATTACTTTTCCTCCATGAAACAAAGCATACAAATTCCTGAAAGAAATCTACTGCTTCTACTGCTTTTTAATATTTTGAATATTTTGTCAGTATAATCCTCTATAAAGCAAGACAGAGTCACGGCCCTTTCCTACAGGAGAGGGCCCAAGTGCACCGAGGAGCTCTACCCCACCCTCCTCCTGCCAGTCAGCACTCCTAAATCACCACACAGGCTCTCAAGCTGTATTTTACTAAAACATAAAATTAAAAGGAAAATATAGAAAACTCAAGTTTGCCAGACAGAGTGAGATTAGACAAGACTCCCCAAAAAACTTGGTCACCTCTGAGGCCAGCCACAGCCAGGGCCGCACCCCCCAGCCCCAGCGCTCCAGAACCTTCCGCCGCGCGTCTCAGGCCGGCAGCCCCCCGCACTGCTACACGCTGTCACCAAAGGGGTGTTTTCTGTAACAGAATCTGAGGAGACAATATTTCTGATGTATCCCGGCACTTCCCTGTGTTCGGGGAGGCTGACACCCCAACCCCGCGGCCCTGCGAGGGTGGGAGTGAAGAGGCCGCCACAACACATACAGGGGAGCAGGCGGGGGGGGATCCCCGCCTCGCCCGGGGCCTCGCTTATGGCAGGAATCTCGTTTGTAACGCTATCCTGGCACTGATTATTTGCATTTAGGTGGATTAATGTTTAATAACAGAAAAAAATTATGTTGAGAAATTGCGAAATACTTCTCCAAATGCTATGTCACATTGGAAAAAGCTTTCTACAAAGCAAGATAAGGATTTCAGAATGTATTGTTAACAAGTTTGTTTATTTGCCTTTTTTTCTTTGAATGAGTTTTAACGTAAAATGTAACTTACTCATATATCTAAGAGATCCCCGAAAGTTACTTAAGATTCCCTATAGTTCTCAAGATTTCCCCTTTCCTGGATCTTAATATGTTAGCAATAACAATTAATTGCTTTAAACTTCCTATGAACTAATTCCAACATCCTCGCTCCATTTACACTAGAACTAGATCAGCTATGTGATCAGCTAGGCCCTGGTACTCTTTGCGAGAGAAATACTCAGATCTCTGCTCCTCGTGCCCAGCAGCCCAAATCCTCGCTACCTCCCACCCACCCAGGCCGTGCCCAGCTCTGGACCCTCCTTTCCCGGGTGCTGCTCCCGGGACCTTGTCCCTCAGCCCGTCTGGGGCCGCGGCAGAGCCAGGTTAGCCTGTCCCAGCCGCTCAGTCCCGGGGAACAGGTAACTCCCACATCCTCAACTGCGAGGGTCACATTTATTTTGGAGGATTGGCATTTTTGTAGAGAAATTACTTTCTAAGTGAATACACTTTAAAGACTGCTGTTACAGAATAAGGAAGTTAAAGTCAGAAGATTGTGAGTGTCAAGGAACACAGAGAAGAATTTATATTAGCGTTTCATGGTCAGCTATCCCTTTGATGTCACTTCTATATTCATACTGTTATTGTCTACAGCACAAAAAAAAAGAATTCAATTAGTCAGTTTGGTTGGCAATGCCCAAGGCAGTTTTTCCTGCAAGTTTTACACACTTCAAACATCACATCCACCATCTCCTTTTAACCCTCCAAGCACCAGGAGAACAAAATGTTCACAGCAGGGTTTACAGCTTTACTTCAGAGCTAATGCTCCTTTTAAAATTATTCCTCTAATTTCTGTCTAGAACATACAATATGAGCTTCATTCTGAACAAACTTAATTACTTCAGGTCAAAAAATAGAGGACTTATGTATAGTAAAACTGAAATTTTACTGTTTTGTAGAGCAGAATTAATGTCAGCTATACTTATGTTGCACATTCAGGACTACATTAGCATTAAAAATGTTAATAGCTTTGGGATTCTTTCCAGAAGAGATGCATATTGACTTTTTTTTTTTTAAAGTACATCAGACTAGTTCAACTGAGAGGTTAAAAGCACTTGCAATAATATTCTAAAATATTAAGATATGTAGGTCACAATATTATTCTGATTTATTTTTCTCTGATACATAGCAATGCACTAGGGATCTCATTAAAAAAAAAAAATCACCCAGGACTAACATTTATAGAATTTTCATCTATTTTTTCTTAGAAAATAAAGAATAGTAATAGAGATTTTTCTACATCCTCCATAAGTAAGATGACATGTGAAAAATGTTTTTTCTTAGAGTTTTAAAAATTCCTTTAAAAATTAGTAGCTGCATTCTGTTTGCCCTCTGTAAGATGGTAAAATACAAGAATTACAAAAAGTCACAGCAGCAGTATTGCATACAAGCCAGCTTCCCCACATCCAGATCATCCTACCTTTCAAAAGTACAGTACATCTTCAGAACTCTGATAAAGTAAAACAGCATTCTTTTGAATATTCATAAAGAGAAAAGGTCACTGGGACTTGTGCTCACCCACACTATGTTCATAATTTTAGTTTATAATTCCGAAAGAAAAAAGTGCAAGTACTACTGAAATTTGCAGATGCCATAAAGAATGTTTTATGACAACTCTTGAGGATAGTGAACTAACACATAAAAATACTAATACATGTAAGATACTTAGTTCATTAATTTGGTACAATAAAACAGCATGAGTTATGTCAACTACTGAAAAGAAACAGAAACAGCTCGGAAGAGAACGTAAAACCTTGTGGGGTTTGCCAGCTGAATGTCATTTCCCAATGTAACACTGCAATAAAGATCTACTGCAACCTTTGAATGGTGGATATGACAAAAATGATATTAAAAGTATATTGCTTGCATACATAAAATCAAACACACTTCTGGAATTCACACATTTAAAAGAATGAGATTGCTCCAAAATTAGGCAACTATACTGGTAAATACACTAAAGTAACTTATTTTACTTGGTTTAATTAAGGTAAAGACCTGATCATAATCTATATTTGGAAAACAGTGAACAGATGTTTCCTAACAAAATGTTCTTTAGCAAATGCAAGCAAAATAAGATTGAGGGGCTGAAAGCTGAAGTCTGCGAAGTTCAAACTGAAAATAACACCCACATTTTTAATGGCAGTTGCTGAATCACGGAATAATTCCGGTGGAAGGGACCTCGGAGGTTATCTAGTCCAACCACCTGCTCGAAGGAGGGCTAATTTAAACGTGAGAGCAGGTAGAGGAAACTGCTTAGAAACAACAATTTCTATCAATTGCAGTACAAATGGATAGCTTTAAAAAACATGTTTCGCACTAAGCATGAAGTATTTGACTAAAAACAGGGTAAAAAATCTGTGATATGGTCTCTGAATTTATCTCAGTGAGGTTAATTAAACAATAATAAAGGGGAGAACAAGCAAACTTTTGTTTGGTTTTTGTTGGAAAAAAAATAATCTGAGTTGTGCTAACATTGTTTATTGAGACACAGACAAACTTTTTGTTTACGGGATGTTTGCTCATGCAGTTTAATGCGTGTGTCAAAAGCATCTATCAAAGGTTTAAACATTTTTTACATAATCAGGAAGAAAAAATAATCAGAAAACCAGCTTCTACTAGAACTAATGAACTCTACTGAATTAAAAAATTAATCAATGGCTACATTTTATGAACAAAATTCCTAACCTATTCCTCCCCAGTTATTCCAGTTACTTTCCCCCAGGGCGGCCTTGACACTGTAGCGTGAGCAAATCCACATCCAGTTAAGTTAACCTGGTGGGGATTCATTTGCAGTGCAAAAATGAGAGCTAGTCTGCCTTGAAGCTAGAGCCTTTCTTCAAAATGAAGTCAACAGAGAGCTCAAACATTTGCAATACTCTGATCTAACATGCTTGTTTTGCACATTATCATCAACACATTTTGATGGGACATCGCGCCTCAAAATCAGAATGTTTCTGCATAACGCTGTTCTTTGATAGTTTCCCTGCTTATTTCAGTGAAGTGAGATTGTGAGAGATAAGAAAACTGAGTAGAATAAAGTACGTTCTCAAGCATAAATGGACAGATATAAAACTTCTCTAAAACTAGAGATCCATGTTCTTAAGACCAGTATGAGAACATACTGTTCACAGATAAACAAGTGACTGCTTATTCATCATAGCATTCACATGGTATGTAAATAATATCTAACATTGTGGTTCATCTGTTTGTTTTAAATTTTGCTTGAAGATCTCATCTTCACACTCACACAAAGAATATGACCTAAAAGCTGAAAAAATCTACTTCCTTATGAGATTGAAGAGTACATCCCTGAGATACATACAGTACATCCTAGCAAGAAGATCCATAAGCAGTGTGTCTGTTAAACAGAGATTACACAGTAACGCCTCCTGTTTAGAAGGAAGTTCACCTTGAGTGGCAGCTCTAAGTTATGCACAAAAAGCATGTTCATTTTGCACAAAATAAATCTTCAGGTTGAAGACACTCCTCACTTAATGTGCCAAAGGCACAGCCTTGACTGCTACTGTCACGCTAAGTTAGATATCTAAAATTACATCATTCATAAAACAAGGCGTGCCTGAAAGGATCCGAGATCTAGGTTTCCATCAGTTATGCCTTTCAGTTCATATTTTAGCCTACAGTTAAGACTGCAATTCTGGTTTAGGTGAGACGTTTCTGCTTTCACACATTAAGATCAATTTTCCTTAGATTTAGTAACAGCAGAACTGCGTTCCTATGAATGATTTTGGTTAATCTGCTCTTCCTGGCGCTAAGTTTAACATATTGTAAAAAGATCTTAATAAATGACGATCAAAAACCCAAGATCTGACAATAAGACAAGGAAAAGACAAAACTGGATTTGTAACTGACCTGAAGAACTAGCTAAGCATTTTTCATCTTGGAATGTCTGGGAGTTTGTGCTAGAAGAGAGGTTGTTTTTACACTGTCAAAAGGAGGACAGCTTTGGGAGTGGAGTGGAGTTGAAGAAGTATAAAAAAAAAAAAAAGAACCAAACTGTTGCTGGCAGAGGAGAACTGAACTTCATCTGCCAAAAGCAGTGAAATGAACAACAGAACTTGAGACAGCAATTCAAAATTATACCATTTTCACTTAGACCACAAGGAAAAAAGTCAAACTCACACAAACAAAGTGCAATATCAGCTGAAGGGTGGAATCAGAATCTGAACTCTTTATACTGTAGAGAAGTTCACTTTGCTTGGTCTGTAAATCAAAAATAGCCTAGTGCTAAGAGAAAAATAGCCTAGTGTAAGAGAAAGCTTCATAAAGATACATAAATAAGTAAATGCCTACACAGGAATTTTTGAACTAAGAATAGAGTTGTGGGTTTTTTTTCACTGCAAAAAATGCATGAGGGACAAAATTTCTAAAAGGAATAAAGGCGAATATTAGAAATGAAGGATAATAGTGTAAAATACAAAGACTCATTATTTATGAGCCTTAGCTCTTTTTTTTTCCCCCAAGAACCAAAACAAAATTGAAGAGGAAAGGAGAGAGAAGGGAAAAAAAAA